>SRQA01001170.1:0-12264 GCA_018360365.1 Claviceps citrina
GCGCGAGCTGTCTGAGCCGGCGGGCCTCGCGCTCGGCCATCTGCGCGTGCAGCTGCTCCCTGGAGAGGCGCGTCGTCTTCCGGGACGAGGCCCGCGTGGGGAGATCGGCTGCCGACGGGAGCCACGACGTTCGCTCCGACTTCTTCTTCTTCTTCTTCTTCTTCTTGTCGTCGTTTTCGTTGTCGTTGCCGTTGTCGTCGTTGTCGTTCTTCGTCGTCGTGGGCGGCTCGATCCGAGCCCTCTTCCTAAACTTTGCCGGTATCGCCTCGTGGGCCTTGCGCTTCCGCTGCGCCGCGCGCCTCATCTTTGCCAGACGCTCCAGTTCCCGTTCGCCTTCCAAGTCGTCGGCGCGGCCATTTCCGTTGTTCTCGTCCTCGTCCTCGTCCTCGTCGGACGACGAATCCATCTGCACGTCGGACCCGTCCTCGCCTGCCGCACCACCATCGGAGAAGCCCTGGTCGTCCTCGTCCTCGGCAAAGAGGAGCTCCAGGTCCGAGTCGGGCTCCTCGGCCGCCCCGGTCGCGAGGAGCATCGACTTCATCCTGTTGCCGGCGGTCGAGCGACGCTGGCGCGTGGTGGCGAGCCATTCTGTTTGCTGCTGCTGCTGCTGCACGGGCGGAGGGCTGTCACAGAGGCTGTCGACGTCGCTCAACGGGTCCGACAGTTGCGACGTGTCGTGATCCGACGTCTTGGACTCCATCTCCATCGTTTTGTAGCCCTGGGAGGGGGGCGCCGCGCGTTGGGAAAGGCGGATTGCCAGTCGTGACGTTGCGGATCGAGCTGCGACGTTTATTGTGGCGCCACCAAAATGTCGAGCTGAGCCATCCATCGCCAATTCATGCCGTCATGTGACAGGACCTGCCAACCTGTTTCCAGCCTCGTTTCTTACATCAGTACGCACAACCACAGAATACCTGTGCAAAATAGCCCACAAGGCAGCTTCCTTGTTTTACTGCACGCTGCACCATGATAATCAAGTCGAGAGAATCTATTTCATGACGCATTTCATAAACGTCCTGTATATGCTAAATAGCAAAGAAACGACCAAACGCCCTCCCCCGCTAGCCAAAATGTCAAATGTCCTATGTACCAGACAGCGCCAAAGTCGTTTGATTTCCGAAACAAGGTGAAAAAAAAAGAGAGAGAGAATGACGACGGAACAGAGGGAAAAAAAAAAAAAGACCAACAAAGACGGTGTCATCGGAATCATGTGTGGCATAGAAGATTCTGCGCAAAGCAACCAAGAAAAAAGACATCATCGAGGCCAGTGATTACATTTCGTCTGACGTAAACTCCTCATCCTCAACATCACCCTCTCGTTCTTTACACAGTCCAATCCAACTGCGATGAAGACATGTACCCTTGGATGGGCCAGTCGTGCTCGAGGATGTTGTCATGGTCAATGGCGTGGCAGTCGGTGCATCAGTTGCAGGGGGTCGTGTAATCGTAATCGTATTGGGCGGCGAGCTCAAGCTCGTACTTGTACTTGTTTCCTTTTCGTCCCAGCAACCCCAAAAGTGACCAGGTGTCTCACAAGTCGTTGTTGCGGCAGCGCTCGTGGTGGGCCGGGCCGACGTTGTCGTGACCTCGATCGACGTTGTCTTGTCATTGCAACCAAACCAACCAGGCGTTTTGCACGTCGACGTCGACGCCGAGGTCGAGGTCGAGGTCGAGTGAGCGGTGGTTGCCGTCGTAGCCATGTGCGTGGTCGTGGCAGATGCCACGGAAGTGGTCTTGTCAAGGCAACCCCACCAGCCCGGCGTCTCGCATGTTGTAGTACGGGTTCGCGTGCGGGTGGCTGTGGACGAGGCCGTCGATGTTGTCGTCTCGGTACCGTTGCTCTCATACATCTTCCACAGGGCACAGTCGCGGCACTCGGGTGTCAGGTTACACTCGGGGACGTCGTCATACTGGAGAATGACGTCCGATATGACAGCCCGTATCTTGTGCGTTCCGATGCCCACGCGCCAGCCTTTATCGGTAACAACATCATATACACACTCGCTGCCCGTGTGGCACGTCGTTTCCAGAGCATAGCCAGCAAAGGAACAAGACGCAGTCGCCCCGTTACACGTGCCAATGTATATTGGATCAGCCGTGTGGCCAAAGTGGTAGGCTCCCGTGTTTCGCCTGGTCTGAGGCGCAGAAGGGTCTGAGCCGGGCGGAACTGGCAGGCCAAGCCGAGTGGCAGCCAAGGCCTCAGGAACGGCTTCGAATGTGACCACCGGCAGACCATATGTGAGGCCCAGCAACGAGCTGACGGCTCCGCCCAAGGAGTGACCAACCAACCAGACGTTGGAGTTGGGGTATCGCTCCGTCACATTAGCATACAGCTCGCGCGCAGCACCATAGTACCGGCTTTCCTCTCGCAGTGCTTCATTGACGCAGGTGTTGTTGCAAGCATAGGTGCCAGTCGCACAGTCGCACACTTGGTGCCAGGTCCACTGTCCCTGTTGGGCGCAGCAACAACTGAAAAACAAGTTATCGTTAATCTTGTCATTGGTCGTTGTGCCGTCTCCATCAAAGACAGCTGGAGATGTCCCCTTCAACCCAATGACAATGGTGGAATTGTCGTCATCAGCCCATATATGCCCTCGCAGTCCATCGCTTTGCCATCCGAAATCAGCACTGCGGTTGAACGGTTCGCCGACATCCTCCCAGTCAGGACGAGAGTCTGACTCCACATAGGCATCGGCAGCCATGTAGGCCAGGCCCACCACCGTGTCCCTATCGGTAATGTCTGGGGAAGGGACTTCGTCCAGCGTCCATGCTGAGGCATCGAGAGCGGTGAAGTATCCGTCGCGTCGAGCGCGGGCAACCATGGGGTCTATGCTAGAGGGTCGGCGATCTACTAGACGCTCAATGAAGCCCCCACGACTTCGTGCTTTGACATGTGGCAAATCGTGCTCGGCATGGCCATCCTCGGCGGCAAGGTATACACGAGGCTGATCGGGCATAACGTCCAAGCGACGATGCAGTCGAGGGTGCCGGTCGGTGCCATGATGATAGATGTGGCGCAGTGTAAAGGTGTGCTCGGCGGGTTCTGGTGGTTGCGGATTCGGAGACGCGATGATACCAGGCGGCAAGAGGATATCTTGCCCTACGGCAAGCTCTTCACTACTCAGCGAAAGCCTGGAAGTGGAAGCAGATGCCGGCAAGTGTGTTGCTAGGACGGATAGCAGGCAGGCAGAGGCGAACCTGCCGATACGAGACATGGTGAAAGGCGGCTAGATACAGCCCCAAGGCCAAGTCAGCACCATGCGTGGAGACTCGCGGAAACCGGAACCTCGGTCCTAAACTCAGGGTGCCGGGTCTTGGAAGGAGTAGAAACAATCCTGGGAATCTCTCTCGCGAAATGAAAATCCGACGACGATTCCGACGACGATTCCGACGACTGTAGATGAGCGGCTTTGGACACAGAGATGAGGAGCGAGTTGCAAAGATGACGTTTGGAGAAGCCAAGAGGCGATGTCACTGGGAAGAGGCATGCGCAACGCGGCAGCCAATCGTCGGCGGCGACGGGGTTATCGGTGGGGCGCTGGAGACATGAGGACACCTGCATGACTAAGCAGGTCAATTTAGCTGAAGCGCGTCTTGCTTGTTCCCGGTCGCGCGTCTCAAATGCGCAAGCGCAACCCACCAAGGTCGGCTCACCAGGTCCTCGATTGACTCCTTTGACTCCTTTGCCTTCCACACTAGGTACCTACTAGGTAGGTAGTAGGTAGGTAGGTACTGGGTACTGGGTACTAGGTATCTCGGGCATCGCATTTTAAAGAGCTTACGTACACATTGGCCAAGATGACCGCCATGTAAGTGTGCCCCGAAAATGTTTTTTTTTCTTCTTGCCAATCCCTCCCTCCGTTTTGACTGTATGGTGCACGCGGGGCAATTTTTCTGCATCTCGGATCTAATGTTTCATTTCGCCTCGCAGTGAGAGCTTCGACAACATTTTTCTCGATCTCTCCAAGGAGAGCGGCAAATGCAGATTTGCCGAGACGGGTTTCGGATGGAAACCCTCCAACGGCGGCCACACATTCACCCTCGATCAGAGCAATATCGGCGGCGCGCAATGGAGCCGGGCGGCCAAGGGCTACGAAATCCGGATTTTGCAACGCAGTTCAGGCATCATCCAGCTCGATGGCTTCCAACAAGAAGACTACGAACGTTTGAGCAAGGTGTTCAAGAACTGGTACAGTACAGTGCTCGAGAACAAGGAACACGCCCTCCGCGGCTGGAACTGGGGCAAGGCCGAGTTCTCAAAGGCCGAAATCACATTCAGCGTGCAGAACAAGCCTGCGTTTGAGCTGCCGTACTCGGAAATCGGAAACACGAACCTTGCCGGACGCAACGAAGTCGCTGTCGAGATGTCACTACCTCAGGACTCCAACGATACCGGCACCCATGGTCAGCTCGGGGGGGCGCGGGGCAAGGGGAAGAAGGCGGGTGCCGGTCGAGACCAGCTCGTCGAGATGCGTTTCTATATCCCCGGCACCACTACAATGAAGAAGGAGGGCCACGGCGAGGACGGCGAGGACGGCGAGGACGAAGAGGCCGAAGAGAAGAATGCTGCCACTTTATTCTATGAGACACTCATCGAGAAAGCCGAGATTGGAGAGACTGCGGGCGATACCATCGCAACATTTCTCGATGTGCTTCATCTCACTCCAAGGTACCCCATCAACGGTCCCGACCCTTTCTTTTTCTTAGCTGGCCCATATCTGGCCCAAATGCATGCTCGCTAACAGTATGACTTGCCAAACAGAGGTCGCTTCGACATTGACATGTACGAAGCTTCGTTTCGGCTCCGCGGCAAGACATATGATTACAAAATCCAGTACGACGCTATCAAAAAGTTCATGGTTCTGCCCAAACCAGACGAAATGCACTGCATGCTGTGTATCGGGCTAGATCCTCCTCTTCGCCAGGGCCAGACTCGATATCCTTTTGTCGTCATGCAATTTAAGAAGGACGAAGAGGTCACCATCGACTTGAACCTCGAAGAATCAGAACTGCAAACAAAGTACAAGGACAAACTGGACTCACACTACGAAGAACCCCTCCACCACGTGATTGCTAAGATCTTCCGCGGTCTGGCCAACAAGAAGATCTCCTCTCCCGCAAAGGATTTCATCACGTGCGTATATCCAAAAAAAAAAAATCTGCCAGGAGATGGCGGCACAAGACGTGGTTGACTAATTTGAACAAAATTTTGCAGGCATCGGAGCCAGTTCGGCATCAAGTGCTCCATCAAAGCCAGCGAAGGTTTTCTGTACTGTCTAGAAAAGGCCTTCATGTTTGTGCCCAAGCCGGCCACCTATATAGCCTACGAGCAGACACAGTCCGTCACCTTCTCCCGCGTGGGTGGCGCCGTCTCCACCCTGTCAACGTTTGACATCACAGTCGTCATGAAGAACGGCGCCGGTTCCTCCCAGTTCAGCAACATCAACCGTGAGGATCTCAAGGCCCTCGAAGCCTTCTTCAAGCTCAAGGGCCTGCGTGTGAAGAATGAGATTGACGAAGATGCCAACATGCTGGCCGCGGCTCTGCGCGAGCAAGACATGGACGACTCGGATGACGAAGTCGTCGCCAACAAGGCGGACCGCGGCTCAGCGGACGAGGATGAGGAGAGCGTCGATGAGGATTTTCATGCCGACAGCGACAGCGACGTGGCGGAAGAATACGACAGCGCGCACGACAGCTCCGGGTCCGGCTCTGCGAGCGATGCCGAGAGTGGTGTTGATGATGACGATGATGACGATGATGATGTGGACAACATGGACGTGTCAAACTCTGCGTAGCCCCACATTCGCGTGGTGGTTGCCGAGAATTGATGAGCGGTGCTCGACTCTCCATTCTTTGTGGTGTACAAGATTCAAGGACCATTTCTTTTTTTTGCTTGGCTTTGCTAAGCTGCTCTATTGTTGACATTGGACTTTCGAACCTTGACAGATAGCATGTCCCTCTTCTTCTCTTTTTAAAAAAAAAAAAATTCCCAGCGATGACGACGACGACCACCACCACCACCACCACCACCACCACCACGTTGAACCTAGTTTTCGTGTCATGGCTTTTCCCTTCCCATTTCCCCGACCGACCTTGGAAATAAAATACAAAAAGAATACATGTGCAAGGGAAAAGCAGAAAAAGAAAAAGGATCGTATATGTAGCAAGAAAAATGAATGACGTCGTTGCGTAATTTGTAATCATTTCAGTGATGCAACGTCTGCGAACATCGTGCAGCTCCAGCGTGGGATATGTGCAAAGGAATGTATATGTACTGGATTCGAGTTTAGATATGGCCCCCGATGGCCTTGACGGGTGCTCGAGGGAACAATGCATACTGCCCGACCGGCGGGAGTATCTGGGCACTGAGATTGGTAGTCTGCGCCCTTGGTCTTTGGGGCCGAGAGCTTTCTGATGCATCAGCAGGCGCCGATCCGTTGCGAACCTGTGACTCGCTGGCATGGCTTCTATGGCGATGTTTCTTGTTTCCGGTCGGTGGCGGGAAACATGTCATGTCTGGCACATGGTCCTGGGCCGCATAACCTGCACTGCCTCCCTGACGCTCTTCTTGCACGAAAGCCGAGAAATGCGCTGTGGCAGGCGCTGGCTCGGAATCATCTGTGAGTGCCACAGCCGTGTTGCCCAGAGAACTGTCTCTGGCCGTGCACCGAGTCAATGTAGTCCACGAAGAGTTGGCTGATCGGTCGTGTCTTCCCACGGAGCTTGACCGGGATGTTGAGCCAGTGGCTGTAGTGCATGTGCTGATTCGCCGACCCGTCAGATGAAAAGAAGTGTTGTTTTCCAACAATGACGCAGCATCATGAAGGAATGCCGACTCATGACTGTTGTCTACCAGGAACTCGAAATCGGTATACCCTTGCTTCTCGGCTTGGGGCTGAACAAGTTTTACATGGTCATCGCAGGGCAGTAATGAAGGCGACAGGATCAACGTTTGGGAGTCTCTGAACAAGCAACAACTCGAAGAGCGTTTGAGTTCCTTGGAACTAAATGTGACACGATTCTTTCCATCGCAGCGCGGCAAGGAGAAGTTGTTGAAAGCAGCCGAGTTGGGAGTTTTGGCTTCGCTTTCGAACTGGGTCGAGCTGTTATTGCTGGCTGGACTCAGTGATGGTGCTTCGGAGGCTCGAGGGGAAATCGATGCCTGGCTGCTATGCGAAGCGGCGTTGGGCTCCGAGCCCAGTCCAAAATCAAAGACCGCTGGCGCAGTACCAGGTGGAGTGATGCTGTATCTTGAGATGTCCAGGGACGGCCTGTCCCATTGGAAGTTGCAATCAGCTTCTGCTTCGTGCTCATAACAGTAGTCAATCAAATCCTCCCAGCTCTCCCGTGCTGGGGCCCAACGAGCCGGGCTCTGAGCATCTGTGCAAGCGAGCTTGTTTGTTCCCAAATTACTCGAGGCGCCGAGAGTTTCCGACGCTCCGCTTAATGGTCGATGAGATTCCGCCAGGCATCGCAGCGCGGGAACAGACTGAATACCCCGGACCGAAGAGTGATTACTGGCGAGGCTAAGTCTAGATCGTCGGGATAGCCAATGGTGCTCTTCCTCCTCTGGAACATCTGGTAGTGACGCATCAGACATCAAAGGCGTGCACGTTGTGAGCGGCCACGTCAAGTCACGAGCTCCAGAAATGGCAGATGAGAACCGCTTGTCGGTTGGTGAGTATTGACCTTGTTTCTCAGTATGTGCAAAACCGCTGGATTCGCACGGCCCCGGTTCCTCCTCATCCGAATATTCCCTGGACAAACTGGGTGGGAAAGGCGACTGCTCACAAACGTTGGTACTCGTCGTGGAACGAATGTTTACAACTGAATCAAGCGTAGCCAGCACATCTTGATGGTCGAATTGGCGACTGGATGCCCGAGCAGGCAGCAGACCAAAGGATGAAAAGCGGCCGGGTTGCTGAGTTGGAGATGGCGGAGGGTGAAGAGGAGCCGGCGACCAACATTTTCGAAGCTGGTCCTGAGAACGAATTTGCTTGAGCAACCGGCGGGGTGCTGATGGGGCAGTATGACGAGGGACCAGAGGCAGGCGAGAACTGTCTGCAGTAATATGTCCAGTATTGATGCCGCCCAGTGAATCATGGGACAGACTGCGAGGCAGACCGCGCGACCTGACTTGATGCTCAAGTACAGGGATGCCGGTGATGCCGGTTGACCCCTTCGACAGCGCCACAGGGGCAGAATCGTTGCGCGCATTCTTGCGTTGCGTGTGTGCAACATGCTGAAAGTTGAATGGATGTGATATTTGTGGTCGTTTGGGAGCACCTTCATCGCTAGAATGCTTCCTCCTGAAGAAGATGGATGGCAAGATGCCTTCTTTTCCTCCAACTACGGGCTTGTTCTCAGCAATGACATCTTCCGAGTACACGGAGCTCGTCGAGTCGTGAGCGCTGCTCTCGCGATTTGACTTGCCACGGCGATGGAAGAATCCGCGCCCGAAGTTGTGTGTGCTTTCCGGCCGGTCCCGAGACGGAATGCTGCTGTCATTGGATCGAATAGAAGACCTTCGGACAAGAGACAAATTGTCCAATGCCAGATCCCAAGGTACCCGATCAGAGGGAGCTATGGAAGATATGGATGATGACTCGGAGGACGCATTTCTGTGTCCACGCTGTTTCTGTAAGTGAGAAGTCCGTTTCATTTGCCTGTTGTGCTGCCTCAACTCCTGGGGAGAAGAGTGACTGTCCACAGCAGACTCAAGGAAATCCGCTACACTGGCACTCGAAAGCTGTTCCGTAAACGATGAGCCAGATGGTGAGTGATGTTTTGAGGAGGAAGTGGAGGGCCTTGCTGCCTTTGGCTGTTTTTTCAAGGCCGGAGTGGGGACTGCATCGTGGTACCCATTGTACAGGCCAATTGCTGTGCCAATGCCCAACATCTTGACTTATTACTTTGTTATTAGTGCCAGGGGTTGGGGGCGGCAAGGGCAACGACGATTTTGGGTGCCCTCCGAGAACTCGAGACAGCGTCGCCGGCGCGAGGCCCGAAATTTGATTGTTATGACGGCGGAGCTGAGAAAGTGATCAGCATCGTGGGAACCCGTGGGTGATGGAGTTGAACGCAATATAAGTCTGTTTGAACAAACCTTTCTGGGTGACAAGCCAGAGCTCATATTCATATGTAGGTAGACACACGAAGGCCTGTCGGGACCCGGGGGCCATGGAGACTTGGACAGTCTTGGCCATGGCTCATGGATGGTACGGCAATGGCACGGTACCGCAGCATAATAGCAGGGGAGGTCATTGGCAAGGGGGATACCTACTAGGTACCTAGTAGATATTACAAGGATGTTGAGAACTGAGGTCGGGTCTGGCTCGAGGTGGACCCGCGAGGGGCTCGCATTCGGGAGGAAGGGCTCTTGACTTCGATGCCTGGACTCCCGAGTCTTGCCTCAGGCCTGGGACCTGGAGGCTGTGATGCCAGCATTGCCCATCGCCATGGGGCCGGCGACGGCACAGACTCCGCAGTGCACAGTACAAGCGTACATGTACCGGAAGATCCAATGCATCCCGAGTCTCGACTCAACTTGGATCCAGATCTGGCCAGTCCGCGAGGTGGGTGGGTTGGTTGTGTTTGTTGCTCAGTGCTTGTTGAGTCGCGAGTCGTGCCTGAGGCTGCATCTCGTGCCTGTGGCAGCAAACCAATCAGAGCGAAGCGAGGCTCGCTTCAGCATTCAATTCAGTCAGGCAGGAACGGCTGGAGCTGCAGAGGCAGGAACAGCAGAGGCAGGAACAGCGGAGGCAGTGTCCTTGGTCATCATGACATGACTTCTCTGATGAATCATGTTTTCTTCTCCTACCTCACGTTCCGACATCAACTTGCAAGGGGGTCCCCAAAGCTGCAGCAGTGCGAGCGTGGTGTGACAGTCGCGCCCTGAAGGAAAAGGAATGTCTTGGACAAGACCCAACCAAAGGCACAAAGTTTCAAACCAAGGCACAAACCAACTGGCGCCGGGCGGTACAGAAATCTTTCTTTTCGGAAAAATCCCTGTTGGACGGTGGACCTAAAGCCATGGAGCCTTTGGTGCCCACTGTAGCTGAACTCATCTCATCAAACAACCGGGAAAGGACGTTTAGCTGGTCTAACAGATTTACCAGATGGGCGTGCTGACTCGGAGCAGTGACGAGCCGCCTTCCAAAACGCATTCTGAAGTTGAGTGCGAGTGTCACTGGCATGCTGGCTATCGGCGGCACAAAAAACACCCGCCCTTGAAAGCGACATGGCACGGACGAAAGAAGAAAAAGAAGAGAAACGTCGCGGCTGAGCAGGTTAGTCCCTGCCTTTCCCGAAAGGCCGGGCCACATATGTACCTCTACAGCAGTCGCTCTCGGGGGATCTATTGTTCGTCTCACCTACAAGGTACTACTAGGTACTGGGCACCTACCCAGTACCTACACCTAGTTTAGTACCTTGTACAGCCCCCAGGTTCTATGCAGGTACAGGATGTGCATTGCGGGCAGGAAAATGTGCAAGGGAGCCTTCGGAGGTGGCCAGTCACGACGAGAATCCTGCACGGCAAGAGTAGCGGCTAACCAGGCGCGCTGGGCAGCCACTCCAGGACAGGGCAAGGCCACCGGGCTAATACCCAGGGGTTTGGTACCGGGGAGATTGTTGTTGCTGACTCCTGAGCTGCAACTTGCTGTCGATATCCGAGGCTCACAGAATCACAGCTACGGCGACCTAGCCAAGGCGGGTGTCATCATCCTGTCATGCCGTGGCCCAAGATGGATAGTTGGACGACTCATGTGTGTTTATGTCTATAATACACTGCCTCTGCCGACTTGCTGCAATCTGGGTGTCCAGGGATCCTATCCAGGGATGGGAGATCGATACGACAACACGCGGCCGTAACTTCACTTTCCCACTCAACTGGGAGCACGCGCAGGGTATTGCCTGCCCCCTTGGATTGGGAACTCCCTGTGGTTCCAGCAAAGACACCATTCGGACCGTGAACCGCGGCTCCCGCCGTGATCTGCACAAAGCATCAAGCCCCAACGTCTGCAGGATGAGCGTGCGCCGTTGCTTTATCTGGCGCATTCTGGGGCACCACTGCACCAGTGCCCACCGGCCGCACATGCGTCTATTCTCGTCCCGCCTCGTGTAAGTTGTCCATTTCGCTCTGGCCGTCGTGGTCGCATGCGGCATCACTAGATCAGGGCTCCGTCTTGACTGTGTAACCACCGCCACGAGCTCTCATCGGCCCGGGTCCCGCAAGACCATCCAGAGATGGCAAAGAGGACTGGTGTGGTTTGGATAGGGAGACCTGGAGAAAGGCACAACAAAACAGGCCTCGAATTGCGTTTTGGGGGCGCAAAGTTCAGCTGCAGGCCGCGGGCAGACAGTCGCCACACTCGGCCGGTGCTGACAGGACCCGTGTTGTGATGTACATTGTATGGGCCATGGCCCATCTGGTGAAGCGTTCTAATAACTGATGTGCATGGATGCAATGTAACATGGAGCTTCCTTTCAACTCCAGGCTGACGTCTCCCACCGTCTCTATGCGGGGGCCAAGGGTCCGACTCTGACCGTTGTCTTTGCAGTTCAGCCCTAATCACACACGCAATCACGCTGGAAGATGCCAACCGGGTGCTGATTTGCCACCCTTTTGGCTCAAAGCAGGCAGTGTCTTACCATCATCATGACACACATGCCGGCCAAGGGCGGGACGGCAAAGGGGGCATCCAAGAAAGAGAGCCAAGGCAACCAAGGCAACGCGGCGCGCACGTGGAGCAAGGAACAAAGGAAGGGACCAGGAAGCTTGCCGTCGTATTCAATGCGTGCTTACCTGGCTACCGGAACGGTTCGAGGCTCGAGCAGAAACCAGCCGTTGGCAGAAAACGCCAAGTGAAGCCTCCCTTTGAGAGGAATTCTGAGAGGCCTCTCTTCTTCCGCAGCCACCGCCGCCGGTGAACCATCCAGGCACACCCCTCTTTTTTTTTTCTTTTTTTTTTTGCTTTTTTTTTAAACGGGCTTGACGTGACGTGTGCGCCCTTGACTTCTTTCTTTTACCTTTTTCCTTTTTCCTTCTTCCTCTCTCTCTTAGTTTCTTTCGCGGCTTAACAGGGCCCTCCTGCCATTCCTGGACGCGGCCTTTTTTTAAAAAGGATACATACGTATTATGGGGGAGTGAGACAGCCGGGGTAGCCGGCGCGATCCTCGCCAATCGGCACCGTCGTGCGGCAAAATATCACGCATACAAGGGCAATTTAATTTTATTTCCTTTCTTTTCCTCCCCCCCCC
>SRQA01001171.1:0-12259 GCA_018360365.1 Claviceps citrina
AAGCTGCTTTAATGCCTAGGTCTAGAACTAACCCTTAGGGCTATTGTTAAGTAGGCTTATAAGATCTCTTATTAAAGTTAGGAAGGCCTAGGGGAGCTAACTAGATAGTTAGCGCTAAATTTAGGGCCTGCCCTAGGTCTTAGAAGTTCCTATAGGTCCTCCTATTAAAGTTAGGAAGGCCTAGGGGAGCTAATTATTATGTTAGCTCTTGCCCTAAGCCTTAGGGAGGCCTATAAGGTGCTGCTCCTATAGCGTGTAAATATCTTTGCTAATCCGCTGTGTTAACTATAGTAGGAGGTTAGTTTAGTTTATAAAAGCTTCTAGTAGGGCTAGGAGAAGTAAGGGAAATATTACTTAGTCCCTACTAAGGGTTAAGTTAACTCCCCTAGTAGTAGTAATCTTCTAGATTTTATAAGAGCTTATAGTTAGCTGCAGGGTTATAACTTATTATAGGATTTAATACTACTAGCTAGTATTATAGGAATTTAGGGAGCTTAATCTTATAGGGTATTTAGGGGGGTCCTGTTATGGACTAGCCCTATTGCTACTGCTAATAGGCGTCGGAATGCTATTAAAAGACATAAAGAGAAAGGAAGGAAAGGTAACACAAAGACCCTATTATGCCCCCTTTATACCCTTGCTATAAATACCCCCCTATTGTTATGCGTAAGCCCTACGCATAAGGCAAGGTGTGTATAACTACTAATACACACCCGCATTAGCCTTATATTAGGCAAAGCCTAATACTATTATATAGCCTTCCGCCCTAGGTAGCGGCTGTGCTACGTAAACACTGCCTGTATAAAAGCGTTAGGTTAGCAAGAAAAAGCTACAGGCAAGTAAATTAAGAAATAAAACGTCCCTATTACATTAAACGCTACTAGGGGAGGTAAGCTAGCCTAGCTAGGATAGGCACTAAACTAGTAAGTTAAGGAGATAGTCTAGGGATAGGCAGTAGACTAAGATAGAGGGATGTAAAACTAAATAAAACTATAAACCCTACTAGGCGGCGCAAATAAGTAATGTAGTAAATATAATAGGCGTAGTGTAGGCATAACACACTACACTAAATAGCTAGTATAGAAGCAAGACATAGGCTATTAATAGTTACTAGTAGTTAGACTATATCTAAGTAACCTGCCTAATATTAGTACCTAGTTAGAGTAAGGCGCCTGCATTAGGCACAAGAAGCAAGTTATTAATAGCTAGCATAGCTAGCTAGTATTATAAGAACCTATAGTTATTATTATTTACGCGTAATACCTAGACTAGATAATGCTATATTAGACGCCTGTTAGAGGTATAAAAACCTTGTCTTATCCGCCCCTAGAGTCCTACTAACTATCCTTCTTTATCCCCCCTATTATAAAGAGTTTTTATTCTATTACCTATTACCTTCTTATAGACTTACTATTATACCTAAGCCTACTTTATATTACTAAATCCCGCGCTTAGTTACTTACTATATTATAGCTACCCTAAGGCCTACTATTACTATAGTACCTGCTACTACTATACTACCTAAGCTATACCTAAGCGCTATTTCCCCTATATAGCTTTTAGAATATTAGTAAGCAGCCCCTGCCTGCCCTAGTTACTTATATATACCTATAGCTACTATAGCCTCCCCTAGGCGCGCTATACTAGCCCTTATAACTGCCTCTTAGCGCATAAGGTAATATCCTGCCCTTATACTAGCACTAAGCATAGGCCCTAGGCAAGTTTATTATAAAAGAAGACTCTAATAAGGAGAGCAATGCTATGCCTATAACTATTAACCTGCCTTATATTTAGTATATTCTTATTACTATTTAATTAGGCAGACTAGACTATAAGCATAGTCCCTATAGGAAGTTATATAAAAGCTACTAAAAGGGCCGCTAAAAATGCGTATAAAACATGCGTACGCTAGTAGCTAATCCCTGTATTAGGCACACTATATACGCCCTAATATAAGCTATAGCTAGGGGCCGCGCTATTATTACACTAGAGGTGTATTACAAGGGGACCTAGCAAATCTAAATAGCTGCTGTCTTAATACCTAAATTCCGCGCCCTAGGTAATAGATTTACTAACCTATACTACTACGCTAAGTATGCCCTAGTTACTATCTAGACTATTTATAACGCCCCTACTACTACTACACCTGCTAATAACACGCTTATTATAGGGAGTGCTACGCTTATACTACCTAATAACATAACTACTAACCTATTCCTTATATCCCCTAGCGCCCTTATCTAGGGTATTATATAGCTACTAGTCTAACCCCTTACCTAGCTTAGAAGCATACTATTTATATAGGGGAAGCGAAATGCCTAGGCTATAGCTAGCTACTAGTAGTATACTACACAGTCCTTTAAGGCTATATAAAGGGCTATAGAGAAGCAAACAATAATGCTATAAAGCATTATATAGCTACTATAGTAATCCTATAGGCCTAGCCTATAGGTAAAGGAATTACTAAACACCCCCTAATACTCCTAACACACCCTATAAGAGTATATGCTAGAGAGTTATTAATACTACTAAGAAAGAGATAAGAGGGATATGTAGGTAATCTTAATAGTATTATCCTAAATATAGTATAATACCCCCTTCCCTAACTCCTATAATAATAAGCTACCCCTAGAGTTACCTAGTAACTAATATAAGGTTTACTAAGGCAAGGGAGGAAGAAGGGTAGGTAAGAAAGAAGGGGAAGGAGATTAATTAGAGGTAAGTTAGGCCTTAAATAGTAAATATATATAGCTTTATAAGAGAACCTTATTTAAGAACCTACTAGGGACTATTATTATACTATATACTACCCTATTCTGCCTTATAGTTTGCTAGGGCCTATGTGTTTACTAGGTTCTTAAGCGGCTCCTATATTAGTATTAAGTATCCTACCTATTTAATAAGGATATTCTAATAGTGCCTACAGCCCTACACATTATAGGCTACTAGCACCTTCTTAACCTAGTATTCCTTATAAAGCTTATTATCCTTATTATTCTACACCCACGCAGGCCCTAGGCATGTATTACACTAGGGCTAGCTAGGGAGCAAATTAGTAGTAGCGCGCTTAATAAGGTTAATATAAAAGATAGGGTAAATACCCTAGGGTATATTAAGATAGACTATTAGTAGTATAGGAATAGCTATAATATAGTACTTAGCCGCTACTTAGTCTAGCTTCTTAGAGGGGTAGTTAGTTTTAATATAGTAAAGGGAGAGCTATACCTAGTCCCTAACCTAGAACCGCTTTGCAGGGCAATAGGAGGTAGCTATACTATCCTATTATTATTACTAAGCAAAGGCAATAGCTGCCTAGGCTAGCTTAGAAGCCTCCTAAAGTTATAAGGCAAACTAGGCTGCCTATCCCGCGCCTGTAGTAGCGCTAGAAGTAAGGTTTACAGGAACCTAGACTAGATTAATATTATATTTATAAAGTAGCTAGTTTAGACTAAAGCTAGTAATAAAGGAAGCCTAATTATTAAGCATAAGCTAGCATACTACTAGGTGCTTAGGCTAATTAAACTATAAGAAGGAAATATAAAAATATAAGATAGCCTATACCTCCTAGTTAGCCTGCTCTATACTCCTATTAGTCTAGGGGTAGTAGGAGGTAGAAAGCAACTATTTAGTCTTAATAATTAAGCATAAGGTAGTCTAGAACTTACTTAGCTAGTCTAAGCTATAGTTAGTAATAATAAAGGTAGGGAACCTATAGAACTGCTACTAGCATATTTTAAACCTCTTTGCACACGCCTTAGTAAAGATACTAGTTATAGCCTTAAGCTAGACAAACTTAGAAAGGCAGTTTATAATTACTATAAGGAAAGAGGGATTAAATAGCCCGCGCGCAGGCAGGCCTATTATAAAGTTAACTAAGATCTAGGACTAGAAGTAGTTAGGAATAGGGAGGGGTTTTAGGAGGCCCTGCTACTGCTAGCAGCTCTTATAGCTGCTATAGTAGTAATAATTCTAGATATAGTAAGTAATATCCTAGGACATGCCTGCCTAGTAGAACTATTACTAAAGGGTCTAGAAAGTAGTATTATAACCTAGATAGCCTACTACTAGTAACTTATAGCACTCCTAGATAAGGGTAGTTATTAATAGCTCTTATTAAGGCACCTATATCTAGCCGCAGAACTAAAGCACCCTGTAAGCGCTAACACTATAGTTTATAATTTACTCCCTTATCTTAGCCTTTATAAGAAATTACTATATATTTTTATAAATAGTAGTAAGGCAGTAGTAGTATACTATATTATAAGTAATTACTATATTCTAGAGTGCCTAAAGGTAAGGAGAGGAAAAGACCTAGTTACTAGAGGGTAGTGTAATATTAGTGCTAAAGGGGTTAGGGTTACTTATAGAGATAGCCTAAATAAACAAAGGTTAAAGGAGGCAGCTATACTATAAGGTTAGCCCTACCTTATCCTAGCCTTATTAGGAGAGTGTATTAGCACACTACTAGTGCTACGCAGGTTAGTACTATAGGTAGTAATAATACTACAAGAGTGTCTTAGCCTAGTAAGCCTAATACTTAGTTATAATTTTAGGGGTTATAAAGTACTTAAGGCTCTTATAGTTAGTGTAAATAATAAAGGGCTTAGAGATACCCTAGAGCTTAGCTAACTATGCCTTAAGGCAGGAGATAATAGCTAAGAGCTTCTTATTATAAATAGTATAGTTCTGCTAAGGGGGGGTTAGCTAAGCTAAGTAGTAGGCAATAGGGTACTAAACACTATTTGTTTAGAGCTAGAGGAGGCAACTACTAAAGGCAACACTAAAGCAGTCTGCCTTAACTATTATATTCTAGTTAGGGTCCTATTAAGCTAGGATTAGGTCTAAGATAAAGAGGCGCTTAAGCTTATTAAAAGCATAGGCCTCCCGCTGCCCCTAGACAAAGGGGATGCCTTTCTTTATAAGATTATAAAGGGGGTTAGTAACTTAAGAGAAATTTAGAATAAAGTTATAGTAAAAATTTATAAAACTAAGGAAGCTATATATACCCTATAGCTTTGTTAGGGCTGCCTAGTCCTAAATAGCCTAGACCTTAGCGGGGTTAGGGCGCACACTTTTACCTACTATAATAATATACCTAAGGTAGTAGACCTATTAGGTAGCAAAGATAGACTTATTAAGGTTAAGGTAGAGGCCTGCCGCCTATAGGCGGCTAAAAACCATGTACACCTTCCGCAAATAGTTACGCCTTAAGCTACTAGAATAAACTAGGATATTGTCTAAGTATGCTATAATAAAGTTACTAAGGGCATTACTAAGGGCGTTATTAATATAACGCTAGAAAGTAGCAGGCGCACCCGCTAGGCTAAAGGGGTAGACAAGCTACTTAAACAGCCTAAACCACGTCTAAAACACTATAAAAGCCTTATCCCCCTTAGTAACCTATAGCTTATAAAAAGCCACCTAAACATTTACCTTAGTAAACTATTATATATAGGCTAGAGAGCAAAGGGTTTCCTTAATAAGAGGTAATAAGTAGTAGTCCTGCTTTATAATCTTATTAAGAGCATAGTAATTTATATAAAACTACTAGCCTCTGCTAGCCTTCTTAACTAAGAGGACTAGAGCAGCTACTAAAGAAGAGCTAGCTTAGATCTATCCCTTATTTAAGAGCTCTGTAAGCTACTACTAGAGTTTAAGCAACTAGTCCTAAGGCATAAAGTATAATAGGCCCTAAGGGAGAGAGGGGAGGGACTTATTAGGAGACTTATAAAGACAAATATAGTAGTCTAAGGTGCTATAATAGGGTGGGAGAGCGTCTACCTTAGACTTATTAAAAAGATTAGCAAAGTTATAAAGCTTAGCTAACAGGGCTATATAGGGGTCCTTAGGCTACGACTTAGGCGTAGTAACCTAAAGGATAGATATTAACTTGTGTAAGCTAGTGCCTATAAACTAAATAGTTATATTCTAAAGGCAGTAAGCCCGCTTAGCTATAGCCGCGAAGGCAGACCCTATTATGCCCTATATAGCCTCGCCCTAGGCGCGACTTAAGGACTCCCGCACTATAAGGCCTTCTACCACGCCTACTATTAGCTCCTGCCAAGCAGTATAGAGGGTAATATTATAGTGTTTTATTTATAATAAGCTAAAGATTACGTCCTAGGCAAGGCCTAGAACTATATAAAGGCAGACAAACAACTGCTAGCTATTAATATTAATTACGGCGCAGGCAAGGTAAGTAATACTAAACTCCCTCTTAAGTGCCTATTATCCCTGCTATTAAACCTTAATAGCAGTTCTTACCTAGCGCCTTAAAGGTAGCTAGATAAGCTTAAGGCCTAGCTATTAAGCAGCAGACTTACTAATAGCACTATAGCACTTATAGCTATAGTTAATTAGGGTGTTTATAAAGAAGGATAAGTTAAAAAGAATAGGAATAAAGAACACTAGGTAATTTATATATTTATAAATTTTATTATACTTTATTAATTCTACCTTCTTTTAACCTAAAGTCTGCTATATAATAAAGCCTAGAAGCCCCTACATAAGACTTACTATAAGGGCTAGTTTTTTCCTATCCTATCCTTCTCCTCCTCCTTATACTTATAGTTATTAGCCTTAGTAATAGCCTACTAAATACAGACCTTAGGCTAAAAAAGGGGAAGGAGGGAGTAGTTATAAGCTATATAACTTATCTCTTTATAGCGTAAGCAAGCACTAGACTCCTAGTAACACACTATCTCCTAGTTAGTTACCTACTTAGCTTATGCCTAAGTAAAGGGCAAGGCTATATCCTTAGCCTTTAGCTTCTTCTTCTTCCTGCCCTTGCCCTAGGTTCTTATAGTATTTACCCTAGATATAGCTATATCCCCCTTATAGTTAGTAGTATAGTAATACTAGGCTAAAGGATTTGTTAAATGCCTAGTATAGAAGTAATCCTTAAGTATAAAGGTCTTAAGGTCTAAGGTAATAGTATAGTACTACTTTATAGTAGTATTATAGCTATTATAGGAGATGCTATAGCTAATACATATACTATGTATTTACTTATTAAGCATATAGCATAGCTTAGCAAGATAGACCTTATTATCCTAGCTTATGCTACTAGCAAGGGAGAGTTTCTACTTAAAGCAAATAAAGAAGGCAGAGAAGGATTTATTACTAGCCTACTTTATTTAGTTAAGTTTAGTAAGGGCTATCTTATAGTAATAAGAGTTAAAGTAAAGCTTAGAGAGATAGTTTAGAAAGGCAGCTAGGTTATAGTAGATAAAATCCCTTTTCTTAAAGAATAAGGTAACCTTAGCCTAAATAAAAGATAAGAGGTTCTAGTAAATAAATATCTATTAGTTTATAGCAAAACTAATAAAGTTATAATTTGCTTATAGCTTATATACTATAAAGAAGCGCTAGGCATTAAAGGTAGATTATTTACTATTATAAGGA
Source organism: Claviceps citrina (assembly GCA_018360365.1). Lineage (NCBI taxonomy): Eukaryota > Fungi > Ascomycota > Sordariomycetes > Hypocreales > Clavicipitaceae > Claviceps > Claviceps citrina. Next base: position 7,405 of record SRQA01001171.1, read on the forward strand.
GAGCTAGTTAGAATTAGCTTATAGCAGACTAGGAGTGTAGCAGGAGGGGAAGGGAGGTTAGTTACCCTAGAAGGGAAGGTTATATTAGTAGGCAAGGAAAGGAATATAGCTAAGGCAGTAGTAGTAGCAAATTAGATTATATAATTAGCAGCGGCCTATATAGCCTAAATCGCGGCTATAGTAGTGTCTTCCCGCTCCTGTATAGCATTAAGGCGCTATTACATAGCTATAAGGGTGTTACCTTACGTAGTTAGGGTTATATTAATATAGTTAAGAATTACTATTATATCTTCTACTATAAGAGAAGTGGGTCTATTAGCCTGTGTGTTTGCGTTTGTATTTAAAGGTATATTAACTTGTTTTAGTAGCTAAAAGAAACGTAAGGCTAGAGGATATCTTTTAAATATTATAGACTAGCCCTATTGCTACTACTAATAGGCATTAGAATACTATTAAAAAATATAAAGAGAAAGGAAGGAAAGGTAACATAAAGACCTTATTATGCCCCCTTTATACCCTTGCTATAGATACCCCCTTGTTATTATGCGTAAGCCCTACGCGCGAGGCAAGGTGCGCATAACCACCGATGCGCACCCGCATCGGCCCCACATTAGGCAAAGCCCAATACCATCACAGGGTCCCTTATAACCCTGCTAATTCCTAGGTTATGCTATAGGGAAGGTAGTTAAAGCAAATAGTAAAAGAGGGGAATTCCTTATAAGGTAAAGATATAGATAATTCTTTAGTACTACTCTTTATTATATTTAGGAAGGTAATTCTTAAAGCTATTAATATAGGGTGCTATAGTAAGAGTAAGGATAGTTATTATACTTACTTGCTAGAGAACGTGATCTTAATTATAAGGGATGTAATAACTCTCTATTAGGATCCCTTAGTCTAGACTTAGCTTATATTACTATCATAAGCTTACTAGCAATAAATAATTAGTCTAATAGGAAGTAAATATTACGTTTTTGCAGGAAGTCACGAAAAACGCGAATAACTTTAGTATTCCCGTGTTTAAAGGCTTCTTTAGTTTAGTCTGTAAATTAGTCTCTAAGCTTCTACTAAAGAAGCTTACTAAAGAGGTCTTTAGTCTTAGCTTCTATAATAAAGAACACAATTTAGCTATATATTTCAGCACTTATAGCCTTGCTAAGATTAAAATCTAATAGGTTAAGCTTATGCTAGTCTGCTATAATTACTCTTTTATATATTAATAGGATCTAAGGGAGCTTTAGGATCTTATTATTAAGATTAACAGATTAGGGGCTTTGTTTACCTATAAATATGTGTTATATTTAGTAGTAAAGAGAATAGAAATCTAATAGAAAAATAATAAAGCAGGTAGTAGGGCAGGTGAAAAGGTGGAAATCTATAGCAGTTATTAGTCTAGACTAATAGATTTAATTAAATTAAGGGCTTAATAAATCTTGTGATAGACAAGAGATATAATAATTCCTCTAATAGGCATTTAAGGCTAGAAAGAGGAAAAATTATACCTATTAAAGCAAGTAGTATAGTACTATAGTAAGCTTCCTTTCTTAGCACAAAATAGCTCTGTAAATAGACCCTAAAGAGCTTCCCTAAAGGGGATAGATTAAATCTATTTATAATTATAGAATTATCTCTTTTATATTACTTCCTTTGTTTAGTAGGATTAACTCTACTAATTTCATGAAAAATCAGCTACTATAAGCAGAAACTAGCGTTCTGTAGGATATATAAATCTAGCTAATCTATAGTGTAATTACTACTAATTAGTGTTAATTTATATACAAGCGAATTAATAATAAGGGTATAAGAAATAACAAGCAATGCGCGCGCAAAAGGAAGTACTAGGATTCTAGTTAATGTTATTAATATTACTATCTAGCTAGCTAAGTGGGAGGCCTTTTAGTAGTTTTTGTAACGCGCAAAGTTATAGGTTATGTGACCAGCGCACTGGCCACCCATCCGAGGCAAGCTCGGATGCGGCCAATCAGGATGCGCCGGGTCCACGTTGACCCGACCCGTTGCGTTGATATCAACAGTAAGGCTAGTACTAAAATTGTAGAGGACAGCTTTAGCGTTAACAAGAATAACCCTTTATACTAGCTATACCTTAAGGTTATTGCCACATATATTAAAATCCACGCTATAGTTAACTTCTCTATAGACTAGCTAAAGGCCTGCAAAAGTTAGTTAGAGGTGCTAGTAGTTTACATAGCTAGGGATAGCCTAAAGACCGCTATCCACGTTTATTTAAAGGGCGGTTCCCACTAGGGGAAGGAATAAATAATATAGCTACTAGCATAGGAGGTTATTATTACTAAATAACTCTGCTCCTTATTTAGTGCCCTTAACAGCACCCTTAGCAGCTACCTTACCTTTTTGTAATAGTCTAACCTAGCTAAAGTCCTAACTACTAACAAGATAAACCCCCTTATAGCCGCTACCTTGCGCTCTATATGTGGACACTATGCTATTATATTAGCGCCCTATAAACCCTATACTATAAGACTTAAAGCCCTAAAGAAATATATAAATAACCTGCTATTAGCCTCTATAGACTAAGAGGCTTAGCTTAATTAAGCACTTAAAGGAGTCCGCCTCCTTTTTAAAGTCTATAGTGTTATAAGCAATAATCCTAAGATAATTAAGGAGATAATTACTAAGGCTACTACTATAACTAGCAAAAACACAAAAGACATAAATTAGCGCCTCTATTTGCTAGAATCTGCTAAAGCTAGCGTGTCCTTACTATAGACTATAGAATAGAACGTTATAACCCTATAGTTAGAGGTTAACGCTCTCCGCAAAACTACTATATCCTATAACTAATATAACTCCACAGATAAAACACTAAGCACGCCCTAGAAGCTAGCACCTAGTAATAAGCGCCTAGCGGGGTTATTATCCCTAGCTAGCACTAATAATTCTAGCCTAACTAGCGTGCTAGCCGCTAAAAGGCCACAAAGATTTCCTACTAGCAGCGCTAGCGCTAGCTTACTATAATAATTCTATTCTTAACGCTAATAACCGCCTCGCCCTTAAGGGATTTCGTAGCCCATACGCTACTATTTACTTCTTGCTTTTGCCCTTCTCTTTCCTTCTCTTTCCTTTTCTTTCCTTTTTATTTTACTAGGAGCTTAGCTTAATTTTGCTATATAATTACTAAATTACTTAACTAAAGAATATTACTTTACTATCCTAGATAGTTACTTTTCTTTTATAAGAATTAAGCTTAGATATCCCTAGTAGGAATCCCCTTCTAGAAGGCATAAAACCCTATATAAACATAATAACTAAGTGTAAGCCATAAAGTCACGCCCCTTATAACCTTAGATTTATTATAAGGCTATAAAATAACACATTACAAACACAGGAGCCTAGGAACTCACTTTCTTTTTACCTTAATAAAACACTAACTACACTGCCTCCTACTAGCTATATAACCTAAACCTCTTTAATCCTCTACTATTAATAACCCTAATATAAAGTCCGTTACCTTCCTTTATAAACCTTCCCTTAAGTATCTTATAAGTTATAACACCCTTACCACTAGCCCTTATATATTACATAATAATTAGATATAGCGCTATTTACACTAAAGGAGAGCTAGGCTACTTATTAAATAACCTCCTTACCTTATATAAGAACACCTACGCTACCCTCTATAAGCATAGTAACCTAATTAAAGTTATAAAAAAAGGAGGTTTACTTATAATATTTAATAACTAGCAAAGTAGTAATAACCTACTAATAGTATTTAAATTATACTACTTAACTAATATTCTCTACCTTATTAAAGGCAATTACTACTAACTCTTCCTCTTATAGCAGCTTAAGCAAATCTATAAGAATCTTAAGAAGTGTTTTTACTATAATAACTTAGGAATAAACTAATAGCACTATACTAATAAACTTATTTATAAATTTAGCTAGTATGCTACAGAGCTTAGCGTAGAAGGGCTTATTTAGCTACTAAAAGGAATTTATTATAATATAAACCTACTCTTTACCGCTTAAAACATTTAAGCATACACTAAAATCGCTCTTAATAACGTAAACTCTACAATTAACCACTATCCACTAAGCTAGGCAGTCTCGCAGGCAAAGCACTAAATCCTTAAATTCTTTACACTAAGACTCTATAACATAACCCACAGATTCTAACGCCTAATCTATAGCTATAGCATTACTAGCACATCCTTTATCTTTCTCCGCTATTACTTAATATATATTATTAGATAGCAAGAGGATTATAATAAAACTTATAATAAGATTTATAATAAAATTACTAACCTTACTAACCTCCTAAACACTCTTACTACTACTCTTAGCAGTCCTATATTTTGCCCCTCTAAATAGGTCTTACTATACTATATAGCTACCTATAGTATACTACCTATATTCTATAATATTATTAAGTCTAGTTATAATAACCCTAACCTTAGAGAACTCTAAAAGTTAGCCTAAAACTATATAGTAAACCTAAATATCTACGCTCTACACGCCCTGCGCACCTACCTGCATTAGGTTATTCTCCACTATATTCTACAAGTCTTATTTATATAAATTTAACTATTCCTTAATGTTTTCTACATTATAAATAAGGGAGAGGAAGATAGTAAAGATAATAGTAAAGACAATAATAATAATAAAGGTATTTTTATAGAAAGCAATAATAATAAAGGTAATAAGAGCACAGATGCTAGTATAGCTAATAATTAAGAAGGACTCGCTAGTTTAGGCGCGAAAGACTGCGTTTTGTTTTCTAAATTATAATTATTTTATTTAATATTTCCTTAGTGTTTTCTTTCTCTCCTTTTAGCTTAGGATAAGCTATTTTCTTCTATACCCCTAGGACTTA
>SRQA01001172.1:0-12213 GCA_018360365.1 Claviceps citrina
CGCGTTAATAATATAAGGGTCTCTTTACCTTTAAGAGTGCTATAATAAATAGTATAATATATAAGCTTTCCTTATTAAACCTTTTGCTATTATATTATAACTATGTGTTAATAATATAAGAGTCTCTTTACCTTTAAGAGTATTATAATAAATAGTATAATATATAAGCTTTTCTTATTAAACCTTTTATTATTATATTATAACTATATGTTAATAACATAAGGGTTTCTTTACCTTTAAGAGTGCTATAATAAAAAGTATAATATATAAGCTTTCCTTATTAAACCTTTTGCTATTACATTATAACCACGTGCTAAATACGGAAGATTGTCTATATTAAAGGGTGTTATAACTAATTAAGGCATAATATACAGGCCTTTCTTATTAAACCTTCTGCTACTATACTATAACTAAGCATTAACTAAAGCACAAATAAACTATATAATTAAAATAAATAAACTTATATAAACACAAAGGAATGTAAAAGCATCTTTAAGACTTATAAGCTAAGTATAATTACTATAATTATATTTTACACTACTTATGCCTCCTATAAGGCATAAGACTTTATAATACTTTTTATATTTATAAGCTTATAGTATTTAAAGGAGTATAAGCAGGGAATATTATATAAAGAAGCTACTAAGTAGCTATAATATTAAGGAATTATTAAGTAACTAAGTAAATTTTTCTCCCCTATTTAAGTAATAAATAAGTAAAAGCATACATAGCGCACACGCTATATATAAGCTTCTTATCTCCCTTATTATTAGTTATAACGTCCCTTATAACATTCTTTATAATATTCTCCTTTATATAGTTTAGTAAGGCAGTAGGTAGTACTATACTAGTATTAGAGGCAGGCATAGCACTTATACTAGCTTATTAAAGTAAATTAGTAGATAGTTTATAAGCTTAGTAAATAGTAAGTAATACTTATAAATTATACTATTAAGATTTATAGGTAGTTTATAATATTTTACTAGACCTTTGCCTTATATACTATAAGGGTATATTAGAAGCTTGCCTAAGAAGTAGTTAATTTAATATATATAAGCAAGCCTTTTATAAATAAGTATTACCTCTTCCTCCTGCTTTATCTTAGTAGTAATAGCTTATTTTAATTAGTAGTATACTTAGTAATATACTTATAGGAAGTTAGAAAATATATAGTGTTTACTATAGTAAACTAGGTATAATATTTCTTTTTACTACTACTAGCACGCACTATATATAACTTAAGTAATTACTTTTAGTTATTAATATTTTAGATAAAAGTATAAGTAATAAATAAGTAGTAATATTAAGTAGTAGTAGTACTTATAGTTACTTTCTCCTAAGAAGGCTAAGTCTCTAATAACGCATTTTACTATATAATAATAGCCTTATATAAATTATTAAAAATTAATAAAGTAGTTATAAATAACTTAAAGCTTATTAGTAATAGTGTTATAGTAAGGTTAGGTAATTAAGACTTATATATTTATACTACTTATTTAAGCTAGCGTAATAAACGCATTTTATAGATTTTATATAAGAGTGTTAAATAAAGTAATTAAGTAATAAATATGCTATAATAATAGCACTTACTTTTACCTTTTACCTAGTAATTAAGCAAATTAGTTAGCTCTTAAATAGTCTCTTTATAGGAGCTAGGTGCCTTATATTTTTAAGTAAAAGGGACCTAGATATAAAGTAAGTAGCTATAGTAATAGTAATAATAACTTAAAGAGAATTAGTAGTGTATTTAATAGTATAATAAGAAAGACTTACCTAGGCTTAGCTATAACTATAATACGCTTTATAAGCGTAGTTATAGTAGTGTTAGTAGGCAGAGCACTTAAAGATATAGTAAATTTTAAAATTTGTAGTTAGTAGTAGGCAAGGAAATTTTTCTACGCTATAATATTATATTAGCCTATAAGTTATTAGAGAGTAAGAAGAAGAGTTATAGCAAGTTTTATACTAGTAGTAAGGCACTTATATTACTAATAATAATAATAAAAGAAGGAAGAAAAGAGCTATAAAGCCTACAGGGAATTTAAGGGTTTTATCCCTTAGAAAAGGGTAGTAAATTTAAGCTTAGCTAAGTAGCTAATTAAATAACTTCTTATATTAAGTTTACTTTAACCCTTAGTTATTATAAATACATAGCTAAATAAGAATAAAGCAGTAAGACTATAGAGATTATATAATGCTTATAAAAAGTATAAGTAGAAGACTATAGCAGGAAAACTAATTCTATAATAATATATAAATTAATAAAAATAAGAGTAGTAATACTACTATAACTATAAAGCAACTATAAAGGGCATAAGTAAAAGGCTATAGTAATAATTATATAGGATATTTAACCTAACTAAGCAATAATATTAGTAGTAGATTATTTATTATAGGATTAAAGTAGTAAGTCTACTAGGACTACAAAATAATTATTTAGGGTATAAATAAGAAACTATAATATTGCCTTTAGCTAGGGGAATAAAGCTATAGAAATAATAGATTTTAGGGTTTTAGATTAAATAATTAAGGGTAAGGTAACTCTTCTATAACTAAGGCAGTCACTAGCAAAGAGGGTTACCTTATTAGGACTAAAGGGCTAAAGAGGTTGCCTTAGGCTAATAAGAATAATACATAAGCATGCTAGCTTATAGCGCCTAAGCAGCGCCCTAGCTAAGAGTACGTGACCTATAATATATATACTAGAGGCCTCTGCTATATATAGATAGGGGGCAAGAATTAATGTAGTTATACATCACAACCTACCTTCTAGTTCACCGTGACCTCCTTGCGTCTCTTACTCTAGTATCCCTAGATTAACCCCTAACAAATAGTCTTAATTCTTGCCCCTTCTTATTTAATTTAGTAAGGGGTTTATACTTATATAATTATAAGTATTATATACCTCTAGGTTTCTACTATAAGTTTAGTAGTTATATATAATAAATAATCTTATTACATAATATAAGTTTAATAAAAGCTTACTTATATAAATAAACTTTATTAGCCTAAAGTAATTTTATAGCTTTTTAGTTTTAATAAAGTAACTCTCTTTACTTATAATTATTTTAGTTATAAAAAGTTTTTTTTTTTTTAATCTAAATATTATAAATAAATTTAAAAATTTTTAATACTTTTAATTTATATATACTTTTTATAATATTTATAATATTATTACTTTTTATTTATTATTAAATTTTAATTTCTTTAATTTTTTTAAACCCTTTATTTTCCTTTATTTATTAGTTTTATTACTATACCCTAGCTTTTTCTTAAAGAATTTTTTAATTATATTTTAAAAAAACTTTTAAATTTATAAAGTTATAATAATATATTTATATATTCTTTAAGTTATTATAGCTTTTTTATTTAATAAAGTATTTTTATTAATTTCCTTAGTATTTATAAGTAATAATTTCTTTTATAGTATATAAAAAACTTTTTTTTATAAAAATAAATACTTATTATATTACTTTTAGTATACTTTTTAATTTTTTTTTATATAATTTAAGGTTTAAAATATAAAAAATTTTATAAAGTCTTATACTTTATAAAAGCTTTATTTAGTAAGTTAATTTCTAATTTCTAATTTATTTAGTAATTTTATAAAGTTTTAAATACTTTATTGTAAGCTTTTTACTTAGTTTTTATAAATTAATATTTTTTATAAATAAAGAAATATAATTTCTTATATTAAATTTTATTAGTATTTTTTTTTAATTATAATACTTAGCTTACATAGCTTATATATTTTATAAAAGCTTTTATATTCTTTTATATTTATATTATAGCTTTACTACTAAAAAAAACTTTCCGCGATTTTGCCCGCACTACTATACTAACGCAGAACCGCCTCTAAAATAAAAAAGAATACTAAATTTAAAATTATTATATTTATTTACCTTACTATTAATATCAACGCAACGGGTCGGGTCAACGTGGACCCGGCGCATCCTAATTAGCCGCATCCGAGCTCGCCTCGGATGGGTGGCTAGTGCGCCGGTTACATAACCCACAACTTTACGTATTACAAAAACCACTAAAAGGCCTCCCACTTAGCTAGCTAGATAATTATAATTAATAATATTAACTAGAATCTTAGTACTTCCTTTTGCGCGCGCACTGCTTATTATTCCTTATACCTTTATTTATTAATTTGCCTATGTATAAATTAATACTAATTAGTAGTAATTATACTACAAATTAGCTAGATTTACATATCCTGCAGGACGCTAGTTTCCGCTTATAGTAGCTAATTTTTTACAAAATTAGTAAAGTTAATCCTACTAAATAAAGGAAGCAATATAAAAGAGATAATTCCGCGATTATAAATAGATTTAATTTATCCCCTTTAGGGAAGCTTTTTAGGGTTTATTTATAAAGCTATTTTATACTAAGAAAGGAAGCTTACTATAGCACTATACTACTTACTTTAATAAGTATAATTTTTCCTCTTTTTAGCCTTAAACACCTATTAGAGAAATCATTATATCTCTTATCTATTATGAGATTTATTAAGCCTTTAATTTAATTAAATCTATTAGTCTAGACTAATAACTACTATAGATTTCTACCCTTTTACCTACCCTACTACCCGCTTTACTATTTTTCTATTAGATTTCTATTCTCTTTATTACTAAATATAATATATATTTATAGGTAAATAAAGCCCCTAATTTATTAATCTTAATAATAAGATCCTAAAGCTCCCTTAGATTATATTAATATATAAAAGAGTAATTATAGCAGACTAGTATAAGCTTAACCTATTAGATTTTAATTTTAGTAAGGCTATAAGTGCTAAAATATATAGCCGAATTGCTTTCTTTATTATAAAAGCTAAGACTAAAGACCTCTCTAGTAAGCTCCTTTAGCAGAAGCTTAGAGACTAATTTATAAACTAAACTAAAAAAGCCTTTAAACATAGGAATACTAAAGTTATTTATGTTTTTTATAACTTCCTATAAAAACATAATATTTACTTCCTATTAGACTAATTATTTATTACTAGTAAGCTTATAATAGTAATATAAGCTAAGGCTAGACTAAGGGATCCTAATAAAGTGTTAGGACCAGAAAGCCACGAGGTTGCCTCAGGCCAACAGGATCCATTTGCACGAGCAAGCCTCTGTCAGATTCGCGTTATATAACAAGGTTATTCGCCGCGTATAAGCGCTAGACTTATAGCAAGGTATGACCGCTAGACTTGTAGCAAGGACTAGAGGCATGTAACACTTGTGATTATATAGGCACAGACCTCTAACTAGATTAGATAGAAGGGGGAAAGAATTAAGACTATTACCTATTACTATATACCTTTAAATAAGCCATGACTTCCTTAATCTCTTACTCTAATATCCCTAACCTATTTATAATAATTTTAATTCTTCTGTTTATATTAGACTATTAGATTAAGAAAGTTATTATAGTTTAGACTTATAACTTAACGCGTAATAGTAGCAAAGTTACTAGAGAAGGCACTAAATCTACATAAAGACCTGTAGCTATGCCTAGAGCTAGCATTACATCTAGATTACTACTATAACCTATTACACTCTCTAGTCGGCAAGAGCCTATAGTAGCTATAGAAGACACCCTTGTTAGTAATAATTATAATGCTAAAATCTTAGCGCTCTAAGAGCGCGTTAATTAAGTAAGGAAGAAGTAGTAACTTTAAAAACTCTAAGAACTTATACGTAATATTAATAATAGAGAATTGCTAGAGAAGAATGCATCTGCAGCTCCTATTGTACCTGCTGCGTATTATCCGCAGTAGACCTTTGCACAAGCTCCTCTTAAGCAGCCTTCTTATAGTAGCTAGAATGCCCTCTAATTAAAGACTTTTATTAGTAACTATAAAGTATAATTTATAATAAATCCTTATTAATTCGCTACTAACTTTGTAAAGGTCCTGTATGCTAGCACCTGCCTTACTAGTACTACAAAGCAACGTTAGGCTACGGGAGAAAAAATTCGCAAGAATCGTATTAAAAATCCCCTCTTATAGACTAACTTTTGTAACTAGCTTAAAGGAGGCCTAGATAATTAAGAGAGCCGTTCCCTTAGCATGTGGTTAAAGCTTGTTAGCTTTAAACAAGCGGATTATACTAACTTTAAAAGATTCCTTAAAAAATAGGAATAAACCTATGCTAAACTCCTTTCTTAATTAAATATAGAGAATAAGATAGGCCTTTTTTAAATAGGCCTTAACCGCGGCTTAAAGACATACCTAATTAGCAGCGCACAAGCAGTAGATTAGCATAAACTTATTAGCAAATATATCTCCTATTACAAATCTAATAGTAATAGAGGTAACTATAATAATTCTTCTAGGTATAACAAGAGGAAAACTTAGGCAGACTCTTTAGAAAGAGAAACTTTACTAAACCTAAAGGGAAAGAGCAGTAACTAACTAAGCACTTTATAGTAAAGCTAGGAAAGGGAGGCTATATATTATAAGTGTGAAAAGAAGGGCTATATAAGACTAAATTGCCTAGAACCTAACTGTAGTATTTACAAGAAAAGCAGCTACACTACTGCTACATATAGAAGTAACCGCTTTAATCTAGCAACCTATCTAAACACTACTAGACCTAATGCAAAGGAGAAAAAGCCTTATGCCTAGGAAAGCGCCCTAGCTTTAGGGACTAACATAAGATTTTGTATTAAAGCGTCCCTAAGGCTAGGAAACCGCTAGGTTATAGCGAAGTTAGCGCTAGCTAATACTAGTGCTACTTATTCTGTTATTTATCCTAAGTTACTAACAGAGACAAATTAGAAAAAGGTAAGAAGGAGTGATTTGCTAATAAAATTAGCGAATACGCTGCTAAAACACTATAGCATACTTAATATACTCTGCAAAGTATTTAATAGCATAGGTTGCAAAAAGATCTATTATATAAGCTACTACATAGCTAAGACTTTAGAAGACCTTCTCTTAGGAATAGATTAGTTTAGAAATAAAGATTTATATGTGTTATTATAATACACATAAGAATAGATTTTCCTTATTATAAGATAACACATTAAAGTCGTTGCGTTAACAAAGCAACTACGTAAAGAAATAAAAGAGTTGTCTATAATACTAGTGCTTAGCGCTAGATTCCTAAAAGGAATAGACCCTAAAGACCTAAGTACACCTAAGAAGAAACCAAGCAGTAAGACACCCGCGAAGAAGCTACCTAAGTATTATGCAGATTTTACGAACGTGTTTAACCTTAAAAAAGCAGCTTTGTTACCTTCCTTAAAAGGTCACATGCATTTAATTAAAATTAAAGAAGACTAAAGACCCCCGTAGGGTCTAATATATAACCTTACAGAAAGGGAGCTAGAAGAGCTCTGTGAGTACCTTATAATAGCGCAGGAGAGAGGCTAGATATGTTATTTAATTAGTCCTGCTAGCGCCCTAATTCTTTTTGTTCTGAAAAAGGGAGGCAAATTACGCCTATATGTGGATTATAAAGGCCTTAACAAAATTACACAAAAGAATCGGGCCCCTATACTACTAATCTTAGAGATCCTTAACAAATTAAAGGAAGCTAAGGTCTATACTAAGTTTAACTTAAAAGACGCGTATAATTAGCTTTGTATTAGCAAAGGAGACAAGTAAAAGACTGCCTTCTGTTATTAATATAGTTACTATAAATATCTTATAATGCCTTTTAGGCTTATTAATGCCCTGGCTACGTTCTAAGAATTTATTAATAACACCCTCTTAGGGCTTATTAATTTAATCTACATTATCTACCTTAATAATATTCTAATTTATAGTAGTGATCTAGCAGAGCACAAGTAGCATATTTACTAAGTCTTAGAGAGGCTGCGTTTAAAAAAGCTCTACGCTAACCTTAAGAAGTGTAAATTCTTAACTATAAAGGTTAACTTTCTTAGCTATATAGTATTAACAGAAGGAATTGCTATAGAGCTAGAGCAAGTTAAAGCAGTAGTAAATTAGCTAGAACCTTATAGCATTAAAGACATATAATTATTTCTTAAGTTTACTAGCTTTTACTATTGTTTTATTTATAAATATAGCAAGATTATAGCTTCCCTTACTAATTTAACAAGGAATAATATAATAAGGCTACTTACATTAGGTCCCCGTAAGCGCGAGGCGTTTAAGACGCTTAAGCAAAGCTTTATTATAGCACCTATTCTAGTATATTTTAATCTAGCCGCGCTATTAAGAATAGAGACTAATGCATTATACTTTACGATTAGCGTAATTCTTTTATAAAAGCAAGAAGACTAATAGCATCCTATTGTGTACGCATTAAGGAAGCTGCTAGGTGCTAAAGTGTACTATTTAACTCCTAATGCTAAGCTACTAGCAATTTAAGAAGCCTTTAAGAATTAGAGATATTATGTAGCTTATAGTACCTAACTTATTTAGGTTATTATAGATTATCTTAATTATAAGTATCTTATGTTAAAGCCTAAGCTTACTAGTAGGCAAGTATAAGCCCTTAATAAACTTAATTTATATAACTTTATAATTAAATATAGGCTAGGGGTTAAGAACCTTACAAACCCTTTGTCTTATAGGTTAGACTATAATACTAGCGTTAAAGACATAGGAGCTTCTTAAGCTTTATATTTTTTGTCTAAGTTTATTAGTGTAGAGTTAAAGTAATTAAGCTTTAAACTACCTTTAACTAAGAAAGAAATAGTTACTATTAGTGCGGTCTTTAGCCTATAATGCTTAGAGGATACTATAGCCCTTAAAGAGTAAGTACGCAGTATAACTACTAAGAGAGCAATGCTTATAAGCGGCTCTTTAAAATACTTAGAGGATACTATAGCCCTTAAAGAGCAAGTATATAGTGTAACTACTAAGAGAGTAATACTTGTAAGCGGCTCTTTAGAATAGTTTAAGATATTATTAGAGTTATAGATACTAATCCTACTTAATAGCCTTATGCTAATAATAAGTTAATATAGCAGCGCTCTTATAGCTAGACTCTGCTTCCTTAGTTAGCGTCTTGCATAGCGTGGAGCTAATGCTATAAAACCTTTAAAAGTAGCTATATATAATAAATTAAGCTAGGCATAGCAAGGGGATGCCTTTATCTTGCGAACTAAGCAGCTTGTTCGAAGCTTAGAGGATGCCCATGGCTCTTAAGCTTAAAATACAGGGGAAGTCTCTAACCCTTTAGATAATAAAATAAGAAAAGATTAAGAGGAAGCCTCTAGCCCTTAAGGTTATAGTAAAGAGGCTGTCTCTAACCCTCTAGTTAGAAGCTTAGGGGATGCCTCTGGCCCTCTAGGTTAGTTAATTAATAAAAATAGAACACTCCTTTTTAGAGACTATATATATATTCTATTAGGTCTCTATAAAGAGATCTTAATGCTAGTTTATAATAATAAAGCTATAGGGCATTAGGGAGTTAGCAAAACACTTTATTAAATTGCTAACTAATACTACTAGTTACGTATAAGAAAAAATATTAAAGAATATATTTGTACTTATTTTAATTATTAAGTATTAAAGCTAAGGTAGTATTAACCTTATAGCAAACTCGCTACGCTCCCTATACTAAACTAACCCTTCTAAGAGCTATTAATAGACTTTATTATAGGACTTCCACTAGTAAAGGGATTAGGATTTAAGATATATAACGCTATCCTTGTGATAGTTAACTAATTTATAAAGTACGCTATTTACATGCTAATATTAAAGCGATTAAGTAGTGATAGTTTAGCTATGCTTTTTATTAATTTAGTCTTTAAAGATTATAGTATCCCAGAAGGCATTATAACCAACCGTAGAATAACTTTTACAAGCTCTTTCTAGCGAACCTTTTGCTATAATATTATAACTAAGCATTAACTAAGCACTACATTCTATCCTTAAATAAATAGTTAGACTAAACAAATAAACTAATTGCTTAAGCATTATTTACAAGCCTTTGCTAGCGCTAAACAAACTAATTAGGTCGACCTTTTACTAATAGCGCAATTCACATACAATACAAGCTACCATAGCTCTCTCTGCGAATCCCCTGCTAAGGCGCTTTAAGGTTTTACACCTAGAGGCCTGTTATATACAAAAAGAACAACTACTATAATAAATAAACAAGCTAAGTTACGTAGAGTAGAGCTATAATACAAACACAAAAAGACACAGAAGCTCCTATAATATATATAAGCTATACAAGCTAAGTATTATAATTAAAAGAGAACACTAATAAAATTTAACATAGGAGACTATATTCTTTTATTTATAAAAAATATTAACCTACAGCAACTAAGCAAGAAGCTTATAGTAAAGTACCTAGGACCCTATAAAATTATTAAGTTAATTAGAAATCACAGGTTAGCTTACTATATAAAGCTCCTAAAAGGCATAAGACTTTATAATATCTTTTACATTTTAAACTTAGAATTATATAAGGGAGATCTAGAGAGCATACTAAAAGTAATATAGTAAGTACCTCTCCTTATAGGAGAAGATCCTTTGTATATTATAAAAGGAATTATTACCTATAAGCATTAGGAAAACTAATAAAAGTACCTTATTAAATAGGAAGGTTATAATAACTTAGAGAATATATAAATACATTGCCATAACTTTATAAATCCATAAGTCCCTTAGGAATATAATTAAAGAATTCTTTAAGAGGAAGCTAGCGTATAGTAATAAGATTAAGAAATAAGGGGGAAGAAGATTTAAAGGAATTAGAAGTGGGGAAGCAGTGACATTACAGGTATTATAAAGGACATACGCAGATTAAAAGTATTAGAAATTTTTAATATTGGTTTATAATATTTAAAATTAGGCAATACAAAGGGAACCTTCTATGACCGAGACAGTCACAAGCGGAGAGGGTTACCCTGTCAGGACTAGAAAGCCATAAGGTTGCCTTAGGCTAACAGGATCCATTTGCACAAGCAAGCCTCTGTTAGATTCGCGTTATATAACAAGGTTATTCGCCGCGTATAAGCGCTAGACTTATGGCAAGGTATAACCGCTAGACTTGTGGCAAGGACCAGAGGCATGTAACACTTGTGATTATATAGGCACAGACCTCTAACTAGATTAGATAGAAGGGGGAAAGAATTAAGACCGTTACCTATTGCTACATACCTTCGAATAAGCCGTGACTTCCTTAATCTCTCACTCTGATATCCCTGACCTATTCATGACATAAAGAGTTATTATACCCCTTATAATTAAGATTATATTCTTTAGTAAGCAAGTAAAGTAACTATCCTTCCTCTTACTATAGCACCTTATATTAGTAGCTTTAGGAATTACCTTCCTAAATATAGTAAAAAGTAGTACTAAAGAATTATTTATATCTTTACCTTATAAGGAATTCTTCTTTTCCTTTATTTACTCTAACTACCTTCCCTATAGTATAACCTAGGAATTAGTAGGGTTATAGGGGACCCCCTTAAACACCCTATAAAATTAGGCTCCCTAAATCCCTATAATACTAGCTAGTAGTATTAAATCTTATAATAAGTTATAACCCTATAGGTAACTATAAGCTCTTACAAAACCTAGAAGATTACTATTACTAGGGGAGTTAACTTAACTCTTAGTAAGGACTAAGTAATATTTCCCTTGCTTTTCCTAGTCTTACTAGAAGCTTTTATAAACTAAACTAACCTCCTGCTATAGTTAGTATAGTAAATTAGTAAAGATATTTATATATAATAAAAGTAGCACCTTATAGGCCTCCCTAAGGCTTAGGGCAAGAGCTAATATAATAGTTAGCTCCCCTAGGCCTTTATAACTTTAATAGAAGGACCTATAGGAACCTCTAAGACCTAGGGTAGGCCCCGAATTTAAAGCTAACTATTTAGTTAGCTCCCCTAGGCCCTCTAAACCTTAATAGGAGACCTTATAAGCTTACTTAATAATAGCCCTAAGGGTTAGTTCTAGACCTAGGTATTAAAGTAGCTTAGATATAAGATTTACTACTATAACAAAGGCCTAAGGGAAACGTTCCTTAATAAAAATAGTAGTAATATACTACTATACCTAATAATAACCTTAATTATTAGAAATCTTATAAGTATTTTTATCCTTTACTTTACTCCCTACTAGAATTAAATCTAGTAATAGTATTATAAAAGATTATAAACCTTTATAAGATTTATTTTAATAAGGAAAAGTATAGTAAAGAGATATATAACTTCTTTAATAATAAGCTAAAGACTTTCTAAGCCTTTTATAAGTAAATTAACCTCCTAGAGTCCCTCTTT
>SRQA01001173.1:0-12210 GCA_018360365.1 Claviceps citrina
GGCGACCCGGCCGGTCCCACCACGCCCAGCTCCAAGAGGAAGCGATTCGTTCAGGACAGGAATCGGGACAGCGATGACAGCGATGACAGCTTCAGCGACTTCGGCCCGGATGACGAGCGCGAGCTGGCCGAGCTGGCCGACGACAGTGCCAAAAAGGCAGCCCAGACCGGTGCCGCGGACGACGTCTTTGCCACTCCTGCCACAAGCCGCGTCACGAGCGACATCGTGGCTGGTCTCCCAACACCCTCCGTGTCCAGGACCCTGTTCACAAAACCGGCACCGTCCAAGGACGCCGTTCCGACGACACCGAGCAAGAGGCCCCCGCCGTCCACCACCGTCACCCGGTCCAGAGCCAGCGCCAATATCAGCACCAATGCCTGTGCCGGTGCCGGTGCCGGTGCCGGTGCCGGTGCCGCCCCCGCTGCAGTTGCCCCTTCCCGTGATCCAGAACTCCGAGACCTCAAAAGCGAGGTCATGGCCCTCCTCAAGGACCAGAGCATCGACCCGAATGTTCTCCGGCGCGTGCGCGGCCTCCTCGACACCGCCGCCCGCCAGACCAAGGTCCTGGCCTTGACCTGCGAGAAGAGAGGCTCACTGCTCAAGGAAAAGGAGGAGACGCTTGCGCGGTTAAAGGACGAGAACCGGGCTCTGAAGAAGAAGAATGCGGATAGTCAGAGGGCTCTCACGGAGGCGAAGCGCCGGATTATGGAAGTGTATGAGGATTTTTGATTTGCTGGTTTGGGGGAAGGGGTACGTACGACTGGTTTTCAAGTTCCTTTTTTTTTTCATTCTTCCTTATTTTCCAGCTCTTGACGAGTATCTACGATAAAGGAAAAAAAAAAGGAACAAATAACGAATAACAGAATAACAGATCGAAACAATAACTGCATTACGTGTGATTTGCGTCCCGTCCTTACGAGGAAGACTAGCATAGTAACAAGCATTGTTTCTTTGCTGTGCACCACGGCGCCCTCCTCCTCAAACATGTTTCGGTTCTATTTATAAATATTCTATCTAAGCAAGATAGATTAGCATAGCATAGCAACACATATTATTTCTCACAATGCGCCATAGGAACCTCCTCTTAAACATGTTTATTCCTATTCCTATTCTATTCTATTCTATTCTATTCTATTCTATTCTATTCTATTCTGCTCTGCTCTGCTCTGCTCTACTCTGCTCTGCTCTATTCTATTCTATTCTCTTTATAGATTACACTATTTCACGAATTACACGTCCCGTCCGCACCGCACCGCACCGCACCGCACCGCACCCCTGACCACAGCAAAGCCTCTTCTTCAATAAAGAACAAAAACAACAACACAGGCCAGCGTATCACGCGTGCACAGCGCGTTGCGGACAGCCCTAATTGTTCCTCCCCTCCCCCCGTTTTGCGCACTAACATGGACAACAGGTAGGCAGGCAGGCAGGTAGGTAGGTAGATGAACGCACCACGGTTTCTTTTCTTTTCTTCTTTCTAACCTTGTTTTATTTCTAAAATGAAGTCAGCTACACAATACACAACAAACCAAGCACAATGCAAAATGCAAACCTCGCCTCCCACACAATGTAATGTCCCGAATTCCATGGCTTCATCACAGCTCTATTGACTACACCTCTTCTTTTTATACCTCCTCTCCCTCTCATCCCCTCCCGAATATCCCTCGCCCGTCCTGCCAAACAAAAGAGACGCTCTTGGTTTCGCGCTAAACATGTTAAGGAATTTATTTATGCCCATCTCCGTCCGTCACTGCTCTCCCCCCTAAAACCCCCGCTCCCGTTGACTCGGGACGCTCCAAAAAGCCCCTTTCTCTTTCCTTGCCAGGGCGTGCCACCCTTATCTCAGCGCCACGAGACTCTCTCGGCTTCATTTTTCATACTTTTTTTTTCTTTCCAAAGTCTCCGCTCGTTTTAGTATACACGCTTAAAGGGCGGCACGGGCTTGCACTCGTTCTCGTCTAGAGTCGTGGAAATGACACGACGGTATGACAGGTCAACCTTGCCGTGGGGCTGCTTCTGGAAGGAAAGAGTGTGCTTCATCCACTCCTTATCGTCTCGCTCGGGGTAGTCCTCGCGGGCGTGGGCACCACGGGATTCCTTTCGCGCAGCGGCAGAGACGGCGGTTTGGCTCCTGTTAGGCGCACTCGTGTGTTAGTTATGACCCAGCGGCGCAGAAAAAAAAAAAAAAAGAAAGAGACGGAGCGAGGGAGAAAAAGAAGGCGAAAACAAAAGTACTCACGCGCAAGTCAACAGATTTCGCAGCTCCAACGTCTCGACAAGGTCAGAGTTCCAAATCATGCTTCGGTCCTTGATGCCAATCTCCTTGAACATGGGGTCAATCTCGCTCATCTTGCGAACGCCCTCGTCCAAGCTCTCCTGGGTCCGGAAGACGGAGACGTCAGTCTGCATCGCCTTCTGCATGGCCAGTCGGACCTCGGCCGTGCTCTTGGGCCCATCCGAGGTTCGGACCTGGTCCAGAACCTCGATGTGCTCGGCGCCGGCATCGGCAGCAACGGGCTTGAGCTTCTCGCCGGGCTTGAAGTTGTCACGAATGGTGTGTGAGACGGCACGGCCAAAGACGACAAGATCCAGCAGAGAATTGGCACCCAGTCGGTTGGCCCCGTGCACAGAGACGGAGGCAGCTTCACCACAGGCGAACAGGCCGGGAACGACCTGGTCGTTGCCCTTCTCATCGACGGTGAGGACCTCGCCGGTGTATCGGGTGGGGATGCCACCCATGTTGTAGTGCACAGTGGGCAGGACTGGGATGGGCTGCTTGCGGACGTCGACGCCGGCGAAGATACCAGCAGTCTCGGAAATGCCAGGCAGCCGTTCAGCCAAGATCTCGGCGGGCAAGTGGCTGAGCTGGAGGAAGATGTGATCCTTCTCGGCACCAACACCTCGGCCCTCACGAATCTCCAAGGTCATGGAACGGGAAACGACGTCACGAGAAGCCAGATCCTTGGCAGTAGGGGCATAACGCTCCATGAAACGCTCGCCCTCCGAGTTGAGTAGGTAGCCACCCTCGCCTCGAGCACCCTCGGTGATCAGGCAGCCGGCTCCATAGATACCAGTAGGATGGAACTGAACAAACTCGAGATCCTGGTTGGGGAGACCAGCACGCGCAACCATGGCCATGCCGTCACCGGTGCAGGTGTGAGCAGATGTACAACTAAAGTAAGCACGGCCGTAGCCACCAGTAGCCAGGACGGTGTTGTTGGCCAAGAATCGATGCAGAGTGCCATCCTCCTGATTGTAAGCAAGAACGCCGCGGCACTCGCCATCCTGCATAATCAGATCCAGGGCAAAGTACTCGATGAAGTAGTTGGTGTTGTGGGCGAGCGACTGGCCGTAGAGAGTATGAAGCAGAGCGTGACCGGTTCGGTCAGCTGCAGCACAGCATCGGTAGGCCTGCCCGCCCTTGCCAAACTTCTGTGACTGACCTCCGAACGCTCGTTGATAGCTGCCAAGCAGTAGAGACAGATGTGTCAGTAAACGCTGAATAGGCCGAGGGCGGCGAAAAGAAAGAAAGCTCACATTTTGCCATCCTCGGTACGAGAAAAGGGGCAGCCGTAGTGTTCCAGCTCGATGATGGAGGCGGGCGCTTCACGCGTCATGTAATGAATCGCATCTTGGTCGCCCAGCCAGTCTGAACCTTTGACAGTATCGTACATGTGCCATCGCCAGTCGTCCTCATGCATGTTGCCGAGAGCTGCGTTGATACCTCCCTGAGCGGCGACAGTATGTGATCGGGTCGGGAAAAGCTTGGAGATGCAGGCAGTATTGAAGCCAGCCTCGGCAAGTCCAAAGGCAGCACGAAGACCGGCGCCTCCAGCACCAACAACGAGGGCATCGTACTCGTGGTCCTAAAGTTCACAAACCGAGGTTGAGATGGGACGTTAGTTTGCTGCTCTTGTCGTGCCGCCTTTGTCGCACGGTCTTGTCGCGGAGGGGTGGGGCTCTTCTTTTTATATAGGTATATGTACATGACGAGTGGATGGAGACGACGTACGATGACATTGTACTTTGTGCTCAGATGGGGAGAAGCCTCCTTGGCTCTCAGGGGGTTGTTGGCGATGATTCGAGCTAGCAGATTGCAAATTGTCAGCCCCGTGGCCTTTGCACCGAAATGTTGCATCGGCACCGAGGCGCACTCACCGACTGGTCGCGTGGTAGAAAAAGCCCGCGCCTGGCATCTCGCCATCCGTGAGACCTGCGTCATAGAAACATTACGTCAGCAACCCAAAGAAGAGAAAAAAGGAAGAAGAAAAAATAAAAGAGGCAACGATGCCGCCCATTCACTTGTCCAAGTCCCCTTTCCCCCTGCCCACAAAGAGAGAAGAAAAAACAGTGGTGTTTTCTGTTCTCTTCATCATGGCAGGCAAAGGGGGCGTGCTGCCTCGAGGAAACCGACCGACAAAGGTGGCGGACTCAATCGGCGATGACGAAACAGCGAAGCGGCAGACAAATCACGTACGGCAGAGCCAGAGGCCATTTTTCTCAAGGCCATAGAGGAAGCCATGGTCATGAAGAGAGGATCAGTCTTCCGCGAGTATGGACAATGCGCCGACAATCGAGAGACGCAGCGATATGGGAGGTTCGTTGGAGGTCGTTGGGGGAGCGTCCTTTGGCGGTTTGGCGGGATGGAAGCAGAAGAAGAGCGTTTCTTTGCGCGCCGCTCGGAATCGGAGACTGGGCTGCTGACCTGCTGGCTGCTGCTGCTCGGTTCCTCGGTCCAGGCGGCTAATCAGCGGTCGCGCATTAGCAGCCCCCCGCCACCAAGTGCGATTGGCGAGGAGCCTTTGGCCGGCGGTGGAAGTAGCCTACTTTGCTCATGCACGGCTATTACTCGGGGACTGGGTGGATCTCGACAATGCCACGCCCGTGACTTGGTCACCGATATTTTGTCGTCAGCCCGTCATCCAAACTTCCAAAGCCAAAGCCCGGCGCCTGTCGGGCCCATTGAACTTTGAACCGGTTCGCAGTAGTCCCCTCTAAGAAAGGACAATTTTCCTCGTTGGCAACCCGTTCTGATAGTCTTTGTGCACTTGTTGTATCCAATAATATGCTATATGGGGCTTTTTGTGTATTGATTTACAAACAAGAATACAGCAAAAGGGATGCAAAAAAAAAAAAAAAAAAAAATACCAAGGAAACCAAGGAAACCGAATCCTTGCCCTAGCTTTCAACAACCCCCCTTCCGTCTATCCAAGTCGTCTTTTGTTCTTCTTTCTTCGTTCACGACATAAAAGACAGCGCAAAGCCACAGGATAGCAAAAGCACCCCTGTCGTCTCACTCGGCCAAAACGTCACGCAGCATCACCAAAAAGCTGTCGTGCAGCTTGTGCACTTCCGAAACGGGCGGCTTGGTCGGTTCCCCAGCCGAGCGGCGCAGTCGATCTTGTTTCTTAGCCCGTCTCCGTCGTTCCGCCTGGATGGGATCCAGCTCGTCCTCCTCCTCGGCCTCGGCCTCCGACTCGTCGTCCATGTCGTACGCCATGTCCTGGAGGTCCTGCCCGTTCAGGCCAAAGTCGGACGAATCAAAGTGTATGCCGACCGCTCCAATCGAGCTCGGCGCCTGGCCCTCCGCAGCCATCTTCTGCCTCGTCTTGTCGTGGTGCCACTTCTTTCTCGCCTCTTGCCACGAGATGAGGGCGTCAATCTCCCCAATCGCCTTGTCCTTGTCCAGAATATTGCCGCTGACTCCGCCGGCAAACAACGCGTTCATGTTCAGGGTCCCGTTCTTGGGACCGTGACGGAGGAACTCCAGGATGCCCTCGATCCAACCCATGAGCTGGGTGAACAGACCATTGTCGTGTGTGTGCACCTCGTGAACAAACTTGTAAAAGTTATGCTCGTGTCTCTGACACAAGTCTATGAAGGCCTGGACTGTCTGATTAGGATCTGCCGAAGCGTCTTGCTCTCGGCACTTCTCAACAACCTGACGAGAATGAGACGTTAGTACAATTTGGGCTGGCCATCCGTCTTCCTCGACGACGTCCACCCCCAGCTGCATCAGAAATCGACTTACTTTGATCATGTCCTCTATGAATACTGCAAAGTCAGTCACGCTATTGTAGACATTGGCAGACTTGTAGACTCTCACGAGAGGCTCGTAGAAGATTGTGAATAGGTCTCGGAAGAGGCTTAGGGTGACGGGCTCCTCGATCAGCTGCAGCATCATGGCCTTGTCGCGCTGTCGCGTGCACAGCTTGAGCAGTTGCTTCAGATACGAAAAGAGCTGGGCCCCTTGCTTCAGCTCCTCATCCACGTTCTCCACCGCGCTGTTGAATGCAACGTAAGCGTTGAACAGCCGCTGGACTTGATCGCTCTTGAGCGTGGGCTCGATGAGCTCAGATCGCAGAATCGCAACAATGAGGTCAATGTTCTCTTCCTCGGCTTCCAGCTGAATAGACGCCTTGAGTTCTTCAGGAGCGTCAGTATACCGCTTGAGCTTGTCTGTGAAGATGGGGTCCGCAATCTTGTTTGTCAGAGCGTCAATCGATTTCTGAAAGCTCTTGATTCCGTCATTCAGAGTCAGGGAAAATATACGCTGCATGAGCGATCGAGTGCCGAAAGGCTGTGCCAGGAAAATGTCCAGCACCCCGGACATGACTGCTGCTGGGTTGGCAATTCGAAGCAAGTTTTTGAGCACTGTGTACGGGATGAGCGAGTGAATGCGCTTGGCTTGTGCAAAAAGCTCAGGTGAGTTGTCCTCGGCGAGGAAAAGGTGGTATATGACTGCCGCGATCTCTATTCTTAGCCACTCTGCAAATTTTTGGTACTGCAGGCTCAGGTCCTGGATCGTGCTCTTTTCTTTGATTTCCGAGAAGAGCATGGTCAGGCCGTTCCTCTCAACGATGTCTCGTCGAAATCTGAACAGATCGAGGTCAGTTCTCAGGAACCCATCTCTACACACCGACAAGGGGGCGTGGTCCGGTAACTCACTGTTCCATGTATTCGTCAAGTTCTGCAGCACGCTTCCTCGCAATTTCATAAAACTTCTTTTGCTCCTCCATTCGCTTTTCATCTACCGCTTTGCGCCTCATGATATCATCAACATCGTTGTCAGTTGGGGTGATTGCCTCTCCGCTCAGAAATTCCTGCATGGCTGCCGTATTGGCAATTTGCGGATTCTGCAGCAACGATCGGAGGAAAGAGCGAAGAGAAATTCTTTGGCTCTCTCTCCAGAGCACAACACTCTGCAATCCTTGGTCAGCTTTTCTCACGCGCCTTTCCCATTCTCCGCCCAGAGGACGACGTACATCATCACTTGCATCCGTCTTGTCGGCTGATAGGCGGGGGCTCGGTTTGCTGTCGACGGACGGGCGAGGGGATTCCTTGAAGCGGTCTGATCGAGTTGATCCCGGTCTATTGCCTAGAAATACGTGTCAGAGAATTGACTCACCAGCTGGGACGAACACGCTGGATAACTTACTTGACGCAGTTGGAGACAGCAAAGATGAGACGCCACCTGACTGCGGCGGCGCGCCAGTCATTCGCGTGGATACCGACGACAAGGAGGACGCATCGGAATCGTCCGCATTGCTCCAGCTAGTCCATAGTCGCGACGTTGTTGTGCTGGACTTGTTCTTCTTGGGCAGCGGCGGCAGGATACGGCCGGGCAACTCCGTCTTCAACCTCTTGTGGAGTTTGGCAAAGTCGCCGTATCGTCGTCCGACAAACTGTTCCAGCCCGCCCTTTTGCTTGATGCGCAGCAGAAATTCGGCGTGCTTGTGTTGTCTGATGTTGCGCTTGACAGAAATGACGCGAACGCCAGCCACATTGACGTCCCAGCCATTGATATAGTTGCCTTCGGGAATAGTGTGCATGACTCCAGTATCAATCGCATTGCTGTCGATGATTTCAATCTCGGAAAATCGGATGCGCTCCTCGAACCCCGACGACGTGCCAATGCCAGAGACCATCATTAGCTCCACAAGCTTCTGCGCCTTGATGGCAAGCTTCCTACGCTTTGTTTCCTCCAGCCGGTCCTCAGAAGACGACACACGTTTTCCGGCAAAGGACTCCAAGAACTGTGCGGGAGAAAAGGGCATGTCAGTAGAAAGAAGGGATTTTGGAAGCACAACAGCACCACGAAACAGGGATCCTAGACGTACAACTTGTAGCTTGTCCTGCCAGAACTCCTTCTCCTTGGCCTTATCAAGGAAGGGAAAGTCCCGAACATGGTGGACAAAGATGTAGCGAAGAATCGGCAGCTCAGACTCCTGCGGGGAAACCTCGCCCTGCTCGGAGCGGAACGGCGCACCGAATCGTTGGAGGGCGGTAGGGGAGTTGAGCTCGTTGATTTCCCATTTGACCTGCTTTGAGATCAACTCCCGCTTGAGGTCTGGCTCGTGTGTCGGCATTAGCATTCATGTCTCTCTCCGCCTTGCCCGCTTGGCAACGGACGGAACCGGGATCACGGGCACACCACGCACAGTGTTCTTGCTTTCCGGTTAACGCGTAGCCTGGAGGAGGAGTTGAAGCCGGGCGGGCGGTTCGAATAGGCAGCTCTTTGGTATTTTCGGTGGAAGCTGGATCTCGGAGTGGCGCTGCTGCTGCTGCTGCTGCTGCTGCTGCTGCTGCCAAGGGAGCATCATCGCCTGCGCCCGAGGCGCCGACGTTGCTGACTTGAACCATGGCGCGAGGGACGGGATGCTGGTTCGTGTATCGAAGGCCTGGATACGCGACGCCAGTGGACAAGCATTAGCAAACGCTGTTGGGGTGATGGCGACGGTGACGACGGCAAAGGGCCTTTTCTGCCCAGAAAGAAAGCTATTCCGAGGCAGAGAAACGGTTGAGACGGCTGGTCAACAGACGGACCAGGTTGGTCACGTCACCCACGTCACCCACGTCACCGAAACAAAGGACAGGGCCGGCTCGCCCAACGGCATGAATGATGGGGGGGCAGCGCTCCGGCTTACAGGGGGGCCGACCACTGACGACTGCAGTGAGTCGTCACCAGCAGAGGACATGGACGCGCAATGACCGTTTTTGCAACGTCGTGGCGTCCGTCATCCGACGCGGGCGGCACAAAGCGCACTTATATCTTGGAGGCATCACCGAGCAACGCGCAACGCGCCACGCGCAACAGGGGACGGAATGCGTAGACGGAATGCGTAGTCCGTCTGACGAGACGACGACGATGCCACAGCCTCAATCAACCAAGCCCCTCTCCTCTCCTCGCACCTCGGCGAATCGTGGCCACATGGGCCCCCCGCACGCGCCTACCGCCAGGCAAAGGCTGCGCCCGTCTGTCAGTCGTGAGTCGTGACGGTAAGTTCGGAAGAGGCGCAGCGACTTGGCAGTTTTGCCATGATGAACCGTGGCTCGGCAGTTTCCCGCCGCCACAAAATGAGACAAAATCCGTCAATTTCCGTTTGACGGCCAGCTGGATCTCTTCTCCGGCCGGCATTCTCGCTCTAGTTCCGGCGGTGCGGTGCATCCATCCTCTCGGACTTCGGCCCTCACCGTGAGTGTGCCCCCTTTTGTCCAGCACGCGCACGCGTACGAAGAGAGGCAACAGTTTTATGCTTACAGAAAAGCATGTATGTATCGATATCGATGGCCCCTTGCAAACCGCAGAACTGTGCCACCAACTCCAATCCAACGCTCGGAGTCGCCCACCCCTTGTGAGCGATGACGGCGCGCGATGAATCTCGAGTTTTTCTTTTTCAACGCGTGCTTGTGAGAATGTCACGCACAATACTCTCCGCAAGCGAAATTTAGAACAAAAAAGCTACGGATTTTAATTATAAGAACAACAAAAAATGGGTATTTGATGCAAAACGCGACACGTCCATGCTCTAGGGGAAAAAAAACCCACCTCTGTGAAAGCCACAATATCCAAACCCCATGGATGGAGGCCACGCAAAGAACCAACCCCCTCCCCTTCCCGTCCCCAAAAAAAAAAAGCAATTAAAAAGTATATCCCTCAAAGCTCGTCAAACGCCCACAGCTGCTCCGCATCCCGAATCGGCGCCTTCCACAACAAAGCCAAGGCCCTCTCCTCCTCCTCCTCCCCCTCCTCCCCCGCGCTCCCGTTGTTCCGCCGAAAGCCCAACCACGGCGGCACATTCGGGCTCATGGCCGTCGTCTTCCAGTCCCTCCTGGATCCCGCCTCCCCGCCAACCCCCCGGCCGGCGTAGCGCATGCCAATCACGAACGCGACCACGACCAGTGCCAGCACGGTGGTGGCGGACCATATGATCTTGAGCCTCTTGCGCGTCCTCTCCTGCCACCGCTTGTCGGCCTGCTCCCACCGCTCGACGGAGCTCTGCACGACGTCGACCCGCGAGGCCAGCCCGGCGATGCGGTCGCGCGCCTCGTAGATGCGTTTCTGCAGAGCGGCGATCCTTCTCTGCCTTTCCTCAAACTGGCCGGCTGCGCTGAGCTGTCGGATGATGTCGCTTTCTAGGTCGCGCGCGTCCTTGTCAAAGGTCTCGCAGAGGTCGTGGGAGCTTTGCGCCAGGTCCCGTAGTGCCGTGACCGTGTTCTGGAGGCTGCTCATCCGTTCCAGGACGGAATAGTATGTGTCGTCGAGTCGTTTGGTCATGGTGGCCGAGAAAGAATTCAGGTCCATCAGAGACTGCTTTAATCCACTGTTTCCAAGAAGTCATGAACTATTTATCAGCTCATGAGAAGAACCAAAAAGACAAAAAAGACATTCGCAAATTTGCACGTGGTCCCCGGCCAGACCCTTGATCTCCTCTCTTTTTTGTTCTTTCTTCTTTCAATCCAGACAGCAAACGAGCAAGAAAGCAAAACACGTACTCTGTCCGCAGGGAGGCCTGCTCCTTCCCAAGCTCCTGCTCCAGCAGAAGCCCTCCTGCCTCCTTTCGTTCCTTGAGCTCCTCGTGTTGGCCCGGAACGCTTGCCCGCCGGGTCCCAGCGGGAGACATGAGGGCACCGGTCCCGGTGGACACGGGGACATCAAGCGACTTCTGCATGGGAGCGGCCAGTATCGACAACGACGACGACGACGACGACGACGAGAAGGGAGGCCTGTCTCGGCCCTCGTGTTTGCTGTCGTCTTGTCTTCTGTGCAGATCCGGCGGCGGCCGACGATGGAGCTTCTTGGTCGGCGAGGTGACCCCCGTGAGCGACCTCTTGATCCGATGGCGGCTGCTCTGTCGGGACGGCGGCGAGGCGGGCTTTGCGGCATCCCTGCCTTTGCCGAGGGCAGCAGACATGTTCGTCTCGACGAGCCGTATGTACTACCTACTAGGTACTATAGGTGTGTAAGTACGTCCCGCCGCGTGCCGTGTCACTTTTGTACGACCCGGAAATCGTGGGTGGCGCAAAGTGCTCAAGTGGTCCGTCCAAAAAGGCGAGGTGCCACAAGGGCAAACATGGCTGTCGATGGAGGAGCAGCGGTCACCGTCTAATCAGACGCCGAACGGCCGAGGCTATGGAAAGCTGGAGCCACGTGGGGCCGGAACCTTGCTGATTACTACTAATAGTCTATACGTAGATACCTCGTGGGTGACTCATCTCGATGAAAAGGACAGGTCTTTTTCCCATGTGCTCGGGACGTTGAATTCAGTTCTAGGGGTCCGCAGCATGGTGCATCAATTATATGAAGAACAAAAACGCAAAGAAGATCCTACCAACACTCTGTTCCCAGCATGAAACCATTACTCAAATTGCACTCCATTTGCCAAATGCCAAACCATATCATACGCCCAAACTCCCATAGTTTTTTGTACCATATCCTTTCGCAATAGCTCCTGCGGGGCCAAGGACGATTCTCGTATGCCCATGTAAGAAGAAAAATTCCCGTCGTGAAATTCCAGAAGGATTTCATTGAGACGTGTTCATATACTGCGGTTCAAGATCGGCAACAGGCTCTGACCACAGAACCCCACGACAGTGTGGGGAAAAGCCACAGCTGGATCTGACAAGCGTGCCCACATATGAGAGGAACACGAAAAGCAATGTACCGGAGAGATCATCGCTACAAAAGATGGTCGCTATTCGTCGTTCAGGGTCTGTTATCGAGGATACGAAGGAGACAAGGACCAAAACCCCCGGTCGGAGGCATCTCTCCACGCTCATGAGTTGAGCAGCTTGTTGCGCTTTTCCTTCCTCTTCAATCTGTCAAGCCTCTTGCGGTGCATTGTCTCGGCCATCTTCTCGTATCGTTCCCGCTCTTCCTTCTTGGCACGTCTTTCACGGATCTTGTCGATTTTCTCCTGGTGGCGGTGA
>SRQA01001174.1:0-12195 GCA_018360365.1 Claviceps citrina
ACCCTAACCCTAACCCTAACCCTAACCCTAACCCTAACCCTAACCCTAACCCTAACCCTAACCCTAACCCTAACCCTAACCCTAACCCTAACCCTAACCCTAAACCCTAACCCTAACCCTAACCCTAACCCTAACCCTAACCCTAACCCTAACCCTAAGCCTAAAAGCTTTACTAAATTAGTAAAGTTACTAGTAAGGGTTAGGTAATACTAAGGATAGGAGTTAGTAAAAGTATAAAGAACTATAATATAAAAAATATATATTATTTTATATATATTACTATAATCCTTACACTAAACATAGTGCTTAAATACCTTATTATAGCTAAATAAGGTTAAATTTATAGTAAACTTATACTTAATTATTAGGATTACTAGCTTAATACTATAGTAGCCCTTAAGCTTATTAAGTTTAGTATAGGTATAATATATATAAGTGTATTTTTTTAAAAGCAAAGCTATAATATTAGTAGTAATTAACTAGTAAATTAGTAGGAAGTTTAGATAGGAGTGTAAGTATAAATATAAAAAAGAAAATAGTATTATAAAAGGGTAATAATTATAAGATAGAATAGGTAGCGAAAGAGAGCAGACTTTATACTTATATATTATATACTAGGTAATTTAATATATTATTATTATTATTATTATTTATTATAATACTATAGGATAGTAACTAGCAAGGAGGTGTTAGATAGCTAGTAAGGCTATTTAAGAGCCTAGCCTAAAAATAGGGGGGTAATTATAAGGTGCAGCCCTATAAGACAGGCCACGCTAGATTGCCTAGTAATATTATAAAGAATCCCTAGCTAATGCCTAGGGCTTATGCACGCGGCTAGCATATCTAGTAACGCGTGCGCGCACTATTCTTGCTTAGCAAGCTTAAGTTCTTTTATAATATAATATACGCCTTTTCGCTACTGCCTAGCCACGACGTCTCTCACACTTTATAATGTATAAACTGCTTAGCCTGCTTAACTTCCTCTCTAGGTATAACTAGCTCTAGCTAGCACTGTAAAGCTATAATATAACTATAATCTTAATGCTATTAGGGCTTTATTACCTCTATACTCTTCTATAAGGGGTAACTAATTTAGTTATATAGTTTTGCTAGATAATAGCACGAATTCTCTTTAACTTAATCCCTATAGTTTGCTTGCCCTTCCTTAATAATATTATAGTTAAGGGCCTAAAAAACACTTATAAAAACACTAAAATCTTACCTAGGATCCGCTAATATATGCTAGAACACCTAATTAACATTAATTAAGTCCTTATTAATATTAAACTTATAGGCTACACTATCTCTGCGCTAAAGTTAAAGTTTTGCTAGAGCTCCCTTAAGATTATTAGTTATATTTATAGTATAAAGAAGCATGCGCTTACTAAAGCAAAAATTACTAAGCTACTTAAATAAAAGCGTTGTAAGAATATATATAATATTTAGTCTTTTCTTAGCCTTACTAGCTACTATAGGCTTTAGGTTAAGAAGTATACTTAGGTTACTAAACCCCTAGTATAGCTACTTTAAAAAGATATACCTTAGTAATAAGAAGATAAAGAATAGCATACTATAGATATAGTTATTACTATAATAACTAAGGCACTAGTATTAGTATTACTTAATTTCTTAGTAGGTTATAAAGAGATTATTCTTACTATTAATGCTAGCTTAGTTAGCTAGGGGGCTATATTATAATAGGTTATTAATAATAAGAGGCACCCTATAAGGTTTAAGAGTAAAACTTAGTAAGAATTAGAGTAAAAGTATAATACTATAAAGCAGGAATATAGGGCTATTATTTATGCCTTTTAATACCTTTATATTTATCTCTATAAAGTGCCCTTTATACTAGAGACTAACTCCTAAGTCCTAGTATATTAAGTTAATAGCGCTATAAATAATATCCCTAGAGCCTTAGTTATAAGATAAATTAGCTATATTATACTCTTTAACTTTACTACTAAATATATTCCTAGAGAAAAGAATAAAATTACTAATACTTTATTACAAAAAGGCCTAGGAGAATCTAATAAGTAAGATTAATTAGTTAAAGGTAATATTAAGGAGTTTATTAACCTTAAATTAAACCCTATACTCTTAATGCCTAAAGATAGGGCCTATTATAGCAAGGATTAGTAAAAGTTAATAAACTACTTTATAATACTAAAAAAACTAAAGAATATAACCTTTAAGGAGTACTAGAAGCTACAGGCATAGGCCTAGTGCTTTTATATTAATAATAGCAGGCTTTAGACCTGCCCTTATAATAACTTACAAGCCCTATACTTAATAGTTAATAATAAGAAGGAGTAGAATTAGATTATTAAGGCCGCGCATAAAGAATTAGGCTATAAGGGTTATAAAGTAGTTTACTATTTAATTAAGAGTAGGTATTAGTAGATAAATAGTTATATAAATATATAGAAACTATTATAATCTTATAAGCACTACTAAATGTTTGCCCCTTAGAGGCCTAGGGAGCTATTAATTCCTAGTATACTAGGCATGCCTATAAGTAAGATTTATATTAATACTTAGCACATACTGCCTAATAATAGCAAGAAATACCTACTAGAGGCATATTATAATTTTATAGGCTAGGTTAAAGCTAAGGCAGTCTTACGCGCTAATATTCAGGAAATTAGAAGGTTCCTTTAGAGTCTAGTTTGCTATTTTAGTGCTTTTCGCTTTATAGTCTTTAATAAAGGCCCTAAAATATAGGGCAACCTTAAGGCAGCCTTAGAGGCTCTAGGTATTAAAGGTATATAAACCTTAGGCTATAACCTAAAAGCAAACACGTTTATTAAAGTAAGGCACTAGTCCCTTGCCTTAGCTATTTTAAAGATAGGAGGTTATAATAATAAGTAGTTAGACTATCTTAAGCTAGCTCTCTTTGCGGACTAAATAGCAATCCGCGCCTCTTATAGAAAATCCGCTTTTTATTTGCTATATAGTTAGGAGCTAATCCTACCCTTAGAGGTTAAATTCCTTACTTAGTGCTTTATTAACTAGGATTCTATAGTCTTAAAGAAGGACCTTTTTGTAGCCTAAGTCTAGGTGCTTAAGAGAAAGGAAGCTAATATTATAGTAGCCTAGAAGAAAGTCTTTGCTTTTTAAAAGAAGCTTATAAAATATACTAATAAAGGCAACGTTAGTAGCTTATAATAAGATTAATTAAAACCTAGTAACCTTGTGCTTGTTTATAATATCCGCTGCGCTATAAATATATTATTAAACCAGAAGCTTATAATATAATAGAATAGCCCTTTTTACATTTATAGCTAGGCATTAGTTACTAGAGCCTACTATTTAAAGACCCTTAATAATATAGTGCTATCTAAGACTATATTTAGAGATTATATTAAGAAGTTCTACTAGGATAATACTAGCTAATAGCGCTTATTTGCTAACCCTTAGCTTTACTTGCCTTTAGGCTACTCTAACCCTAATAAGGTTATTAACCTTTACCCTTTAGTTTTAGGTTATAAGATATTTAATTAAATAGTCTTATATAAGGAAGCCTTTAGTAAAGAAGCTACTATTACTATATCTAAAGTTAGGGAGATTAAAAACCTTATTCCTTTACGTTACTACCCTTTATACTTTATTAAGGTCTAGCTACTATACCTTAGTAAGTAAATAAGAGGTAACTATAAGGCTTGCCCTAGTATAGTGCTACTAGGCAAAGGCCTTAACATTTAGTACTAGGTATGTTTACTAAAAACACTTTATATAAGTTTATAGTGTTTTTAGTTAGGGAGAAGGGAGAGTATATTTCTTTTCTTACTTTAGTTATAATAATTAATTATTTCTATACTATATTATTTACTTTCCTATTTTTCCTAGTTTATTATTTTACTTTCTTTATATATTACTTATATTAATTATCCCTAATCCCTACCCGCTTTATTTATTTTTAGTAATACTTATTAAAGCAAAGCTTCCCTAAGAACTAGTTAATTCTTATTATTAAATAAAGAACTACTAGTTATATTTTACTAATTAAAAAGAAGGAGGAAAACCATACTTAATCCGCGGAGTAATATTACTATTTAAGTTACTAAAAGTGTCTAAACTATTAAGAGAACTACTAGCCCTTTAGTTTTTACTAAAGAATATAGTAAACCCTAACCTTTAAGAGCTTAATTTAAAGTCCTAGTACCCTATAGTGTACCTTTACTTATAAGAGGCCCTATCTATATTATAAATATAGTTAGCATAAGAACCCCTAGTAACCCCCTTTAATAATATATATTTATAAAAGGGGAAGTATATATGCTTAGTAAAGGCATTAATAGTTTTTAAGTATATATTTATATAGTTTAAGCAGAAGGCGTTATTTAGCTTGCTATATAGGGCTACTAGGAACCCTATGCGCCTCTTATATTAGCTAGTAATTAAATTAATAATATAGCCCTAAGGGTGCGCTAGCTTAGCTAAAATATAAACCTTATTTTAAGGGTAATACTATATATAAATTTTATATAGGAGCAAAGTATCTATAACCGCTCTTAGTATAAATTCTTTTATTATATTAGTGCCTTTAAGAGCTACTAGCAGAGCCTTAGGCAGGTTTTAAATAAGCTTAGTAGGATCCTACACTACTATCTTAGTATAGATTAGGGCACTATATACCCTAATATTAATGCTACTGTAAACCTAGAATATAAATTAGATATTAAACTAAGGATATTACTAATGTATTAGTTCCTAGCTTAGCTAATTAAATAATACCTATTATAACTTACTAGTTTTATTAAAAGGTTACTTTAGTATATATTAGTGCGGCTAGACTATGCTATTAAAATATTAAGAGATAGCTATAAGATAGGGATATAAGCTTAGATAAGCTTATAAATGTTTAGGAGGTCCTTATGCCTTTTGCTTAGAGATTCTGCTATAATTAAGTAGTTTTACTATTTTTCTACTTAGTATTAAAAGTAAAGAAAAGAGGAAGTTAAAGAAAAAGCTTATAAAGAAGGTATTAATATATATTAGACAGGATTCCGTTAGGAAGGCCTAATAGTTATAATAGCTATCACTAACTAGTAGCGCTGCTACTAGCTATAAGAGTAAATTACAAAGAATATTAATAAATAATAATACTCCTTTAAGAGCCTCTTTTTCATGCCTATATAATAAAGCTAAAACTCCTTTATTAATAACATGCTTTTTTTTAAGCTCCTACTTATAATATATATAATAATTTCCTCCCTTACACTTATATTATTTAATTATACTACCCTAAGATAGCTTACATTTGCCCTTAAGACTTAGCTAGCTAATGCTAGGTTTAATTTATTAAATACTTTAAGTATTAAAACTATAAAATAGTGTATACTATTATTAGTACTTACTATCTTAAAGGGAAGTTCTTTTGCCTATCTAAAGCTAGCTATATATAAAAATTACTTAATTAGCTATGTAAAACGCAGCCTATTCTCTTTATATAAAGGTTTATATAGCCTAAGTAATAACTAGAGTATATATAGGTAATAAACACTATAGTATAACTTAAGGACCTTTGCCCTATAGATAGGTAGCTAAATATTAAAGATTAGGAAAATTATAAGATAAAGGTGTTTAAGTTTATTAAGATATTAGAAAGGCCTTAGGGCACTTAGCGCTAGCTTAACTAGTTTAACTAGGGCGCGGTTATCAAGCATCCAACGTAGCGTATCAAGCATCCACCCTGTGGCTGACTGTGGCTGCAGACATCCGTTACCGGCGTTCCATAGCAATTCGCACACAAACTACGTAATTATCGTCCAAGGCCACCGCCCCACATAGGGCTTGTGATCGCGACCGTGCCACACACATGCAATTAAAGCTATTTGTAAGTGCAACCTTTGATTGAAGCTATTTACAAGCCAAGCTCCCTTTTCGCCTCCAACAACGCCTTCTCTGCAGCTTCCCTCTCCTTAATAAATGCATTAATATCGCCCTTAAAGCCCTCTTTAATTTGTATAATATTCCACTCCTAACCAGAGGCATCACGATCACTAAAGTTATTATTATTAGCAGCCTTACCCTCGCTATTCCCCTTATTAGCCTCTTGTGCTATATCTGCGTTATTATTAATATCTTTAATCTGATTAAGAGTCCTTAAATATGCCCGTGATTGTACAGTCCCAGGCTCATATAAATTGCCTAATTAAAGCCTATAAAGCCCTATAGCTGTTGTAGTTATTAAAGTCGTGCTTATAATTGCAGGCGCGGTTAAAGATAGAGCGTTTAACACATTTAAAGTCTCGCGATCTTGACAAGCCTTAGCTTCCTTAAGCCTCTGAACCCCTTTAAATACTAAGGGATTTCGCCGGGCGTGCCGAGAGACGTTAGTCCCCTTTTCTAACCTAAGAGACCCTTTTGGCCTGCCTTTTCCCCTTACAATAGTAGGGTTAAAAGGTCCTGCAGGCGAATTCGTGTCTTACTAAGGCTGTTTGTGATATCTTCGCTAATACTAATTAATTTCTTCCTCTTTAATTAGCTACTTATTGTAAATTCGCTGTGATAAGCGATGCCTGCAAAGGACCCCTAGGGCTGTGATGTGAGGGCAGGGGAGGCATGGTAATTCTAGCGCTTTTAAGCGGTTAGGATTAAGAGCCCTTTCTTCCGTAATTATGAGATATAATGCTGCATAAGAGATTTAATCGCGAATCAATTAGTAGTAAGGTTAACAAGTATAGTTTAGCAGCTTATTATACCTCTAATGCTTGTAAGTCTGAATATTGGCAAATTAGTACGCCTAGAAGTCTTAAAGCTTGCAAAAGACCAAGCTTAAGTTACCTATATTACCCTAAAGGAACCTCTTAATAGAAGCATTCGCAGACTCCATAATAGATGTTATAGTATAGCCAAAATAATGGTGTTAATTAACAAAGCAGCTTACGATTTTCTGCTTCTAGGGCTTAATCTAGGTCTTTAGTGCGTATTTCACTACTCCTTCTAGGTATCTCCTAGCCTCTTGAAAACGCTGAAGCTGCTTATTAAATGCTAATTCCGTCTCGTAGCACACAAGGTTATTCTACGCCTTTAAAAAGCGTGTAAAGTTAGGGTAGCGGAGGGTTTTTTTGGTTGTAGGGTTAAATCTAGCCTTAGGGAAGTACTGCTTGCACTTAGCTAGTACATTCATGTTAACATGCCACCGGCAAAGAATATGTAGAACGTTAATAAAGCCAGGGTACTCTTTAATAGCTTAAAGTAAGGCTAAATCGCGGTCTGTGACGATAATATAAGGCTTTTTGATATTGCGTGAGGCAAGAAGGTTACTGAGGGTCTTAATAACCCACGCAAAATCCTCCCTAGTCTCGCTACTTATAAAGCAAGAGGCAATTTGGAAGGTTCTCTTTAATAATGTAACGCCGCAGGCGTTGAAAAGAGGCATATTAAATCGGTTTGTCTTGTAGGTATTGTTAAAGAGCAAGATATTAGGGTTTTCCTTTAAAAGCTTAAGGCCAGAGACTAGTATAATAAAAAGCCTTATAATCTGACTATTAGGGCTTTAGCAGTCCTTAAAGACATATAAGGGATTATCACAAAGCTAGTCATAGAGCCACTCAACCTCTATACAGCCGTTAAGCTTACGTTAGTAATGTCTTCGAATTATGTTGTATATATTGTGCTGTGTGATGCCTTTAATATCCTTAGGGTTTGTGGATCGCAGGGTTTAAAGGATTTAAAGCGGCGTAATCCCTGAATTGTATAGCTTAATAATCCTCTTGTAAAGCATCTTTAGCTTATTATTCCAAACCTGCATTAGGGGGAGGCTATTAAGTTTATAATTATAATAGCTTAAGGCAGAGGAATTAGGCCTCTTCATGTAGTAAACACTAAGATTAACAATAATATTAAGCTTATACAGGCATTCTGTTATCTGTAAGCATATATTCTTTCGCTTACGAGCTTTAGGGGTCTTAGGATTAGCCTGTGAGGCATACTTCCGGCCTTTGCAGCATTATAGGATAATTCGCGATAGGTTCTTTACATTTAGATAGCTCTTGTAAGTTACAAGGGCAAATCCAAGCTCGTGAGAGGTGGCTTTTATCGCGGATTTGATAGCTTTAAGGCTGTCAAAGGGCTTGTTATAGAGGGCTTCTATAGTGGCGTTTTTCGGCGTTTTTAGCGTTTTTTAGCGGGCGGGCGAATAGCTTCAATTGCGTGGATTGTGTGTGTGGGAGCGTGACGCGGGTTATAGCATATTAGGGCAAAGTCTATTTTGGATTACGTGTGCAGCCCATACAAAGGCCGATAGCGGATGCTACGGGCGCCTAGCCACAGGGTGGATGCTTGATACGCTACGTTGGATGCTTAATAACCGCGCCCTTTAACTATCTAGCTATAGGAAAAATTATAGTATATAGCTTAGAGTATATTATTATAATATATAATTTTAACTTTGCTATTAGGAAGGATTTTATAAGCCGCGAATAACTAGCCTAGAAGATAGGGCCTTATGCTTTCTAAATTTTATAAGAAACTAATATAGTTATTAATATTAAATATAGTATTAGCTATAACCCTACACGCCTTTATAAGGAGATAGGCGGCTAGCGCCTAGTAGCTAGATTTATTTATATAATATCCTATTAGACTGCGTTTATTTTTAATAAATCTTACAGAGCGTTTTATTATTTTAACTTCTTAAAGACTAGCTATTAAGAAAGGTTCCTTAAGGCACTAAAAGGGTAGTACTAAATTATAATATTACTTAACTATTCCTATAAGATTTAGGGTTTTTATATTCCTGCCTATAACTAATAAGGCAGCTAGGAATATAGCTATGCTATAATTTCCTTTTTGCTTTAAATAATTTAGTATTAAGTTAGTTACAGACTAATTAATCTTATATTACTATAGGGAGCTAGAGGGCTTTATAATCTAGAGTATATTAGGAATAATACCCTAGGGAAGCCTTATAATAGCTTAGATAGCTTCTACTACTACCTTTGTAATTAGTGCTTTGTAAATAAGGTTTTAGAAGAAGATAAAAAGACTAGAGAAATAAATATAACCCTCTATATCCTATAGAGTATTATAGCCTATAAGATCGCGCTCTAACTAGTCCCTAACTATAATAATTTACACTAGTAGTTCTTTTATAATATTAAGCACTTAGTAGGAGGCTATAGCTATATATTATAAATATAAGAATACCTTTAAATATTTAGTAAAGGGCTCCCTTAGCTACTAAGGCTTACACCTTAGGGAGAGCGCCTAATAAATAAAAGGCAGTTAATTAAATATATAGCTAATAACTAGCGCTAGCTTATATAATAGTAGGATAACCCCTAAATGCCTAAAATTAGGATTATTAGTAAGCTAGTTATATAGAATATTACCTTATAAGCGGAAATTACTAACTAGGAGCAGACTTTATATAAGGAATTAAGTCTAATCCTAACTATTAAGGATTATATAATTTCCTTTAGTAAAGTATTAGCAAGCCTTAAGTAGCTTAGATTACTATCTAATATAAAAGATATACCTATTAAGGAATCACCCCTGCCTCTAACTCTAATACTAGCTTAATATAGTAAAGCTTAGTAAAGTATACTATTTAATATTCTTTCTAAAGCACTATTTAATCCTAAGATACTAGGTAGGATTATAAAAATGCTAGCTAAGATGTATTAATTTTATAAGAGTCTAGTACTAAGCTAAGATAGGTCTTTTTATAATAATCCCTAGCCTTATGCTACTTAATTTTATAGGGAGTAGACTAGGATTAGCGGCTAGCCTTATAAGAGGTATTATAGAGCTATTATTACTTTAGAATAGGATAGAGAGATTAGAGCTGCGGGCGCTTGCACTATAGTAGATATTATTAGGCTTTTTAAAAGGGAAAAGGTATTACTAAGGCTTAATATTATATAAGAGCCTTAGAATAAAACTCTGCTATTTATTATGCCTCCTAGACTAGTTAATCTAAGGGCTTAGGATATAATTAAGGCTAAGTGTAGCTAAGTAAACTAGGAATAGCTAAATTAAAGAGACTAAGCTAATGCGTATACTAGAAGGGCTTGCTGCTATAAGTAGTGTAATAACTAAGGGTTGTTTAAGGAGCTAAAAATACTATAGAAGTAGTGATTTACCTCTTCTTTTTAATAGCTATAGACCCTAAGGGTTATATAGCTAACTATACTAAACACACTAAAGACCCTAAAGTTATCTTAAGAGTTATATAGTTTAGGTTTATTATAATTAGGGCGCTAGGATTAAATAGTTACGTTACTAGTTAACGCTTTTTTTGTTTTTTTTTATATCTAGGGAGGATTATATAGGGAGTAACGCAACCCTTATAGTTATTAAGGATAAAGGCCTTAGGGGGTTATAAGTTATAGCTAGGAAGAAGAATTAATTAGTT
Organism: Claviceps citrina; assembly: GCA_018360365.1. NCBI lineage: Eukaryota > Fungi > Ascomycota > Sordariomycetes > Hypocreales > Clavicipitaceae > Claviceps > Claviceps citrina. The sequence continues at coordinate 10,367 of SRQA01001174.1, forward strand.
TATATAATATAAAAGCTAGTGTGCCTCTAGTAGTTAGGTAGCATTATTATTAACCTTTTCGCCTTGCTTTTAGCCCTCTTACCTATATGCGCGTGGCTATGTTATAATAATCTAACTTAGCCTTGTAATACTAATTAATCTAGGGACCGCGATCCTAATAGTATAGGTCTCTTTATATTATTATCTTATATAACTAATTAAGTTATTATAACCTTGCGTATAGACCGCCGTGGTGACAAGCCATACGTCGCCTTAACCTCTATCCAGCGCAACACACTATACAGCTAAGACTTTAGAAGACCTTCTCCTAGGAATAGATTAGTTTAGAAATAAAGATTTACGTGTGTTATTATAGTACACACAAGAGTGGATTTTCCCTATTACAAGATAATATATTAAAGTTATTATATTAATAAAGTAACTACACAAAGAGATAAAAGAGTTGTTTATAATACTAGTGCTTAGCACTAGCTTCTTAAAAGGAATAGACCCTAAAAACCTAAGTATACCTAAGAAGAAACTAAGCAGCAAGACACCCGCGAAGAAGCTACCTAAGTGTTATGTAGATTTTACAGACATGTTTAACCTTAAAAAGGTAGCTTTATTGCCTTTCTTAGAAGGTTATATGTATTTAATTAAAATTAAAAGAGACTAAAGACCCTTATAGGGTCTAATATATAACCTTACAGAAAGGGAGCTAGAAGAGCTCTATAAGTACCTTATAATAGCGTAGGAGAGAGGCTAGATATATTATTTAATTAGTCCTGCTAGCGCCCTAATTCTTTTTATTTTAAAAAAGGGAGGCAAATTACGCCTATATATAAATTATAAAGGCCTTAATAAAATTACACAAAAGAATTAGGCCCTTATACTACTAATCTTAGAGATTCTTAATAAATTAAAGGAAGCTAAAGTCTATATAAAGTATAACTTAAAAGATATATATAATTAGCTTTATATTAGTAAAGAAGATAAGTAGAAGACTGCCTTTTATTATTAATATAGTTACTATAAATATCTTATAATGCCTTTTAGGCTTATTAACGCCCTAGCTACTTTCTAAGAATTTATTAATAACACCCTCTTAGGGCTTGTTAATTTAATTTATATTATCTACCTTAATAACATTCTAATTTATAGTAGTAATCTAGCAAAGCATAAGCAGTATATTTACTAAGTCTTAGAAAGGCTATGTTTAAAGAAGCTTTACACTAACCTTAAGAAGTGTAAATTCTTAACTATAAAGGTTAACTTTCTTAGCTATATAGTATTAATAGAAGGAATTACTATAAAGCTAGAGCGAGTTAAAGCAGTAGTAAATTAGCTAGAACCTTATAGTGTTAAAGATATATAATTATTTCTTAGGTTTACTAGCTTTTACTATTATTTTATTTATAAATATAGTAAGATTTTAGCCCCCCTTACTAATTTAATAAGAAATAATATAATAAGGCTACTTATATTAGGTCCTTGTAAGTATAAGGCGTTTAAGACACTTAAGCAAAGCTTTATTATAGCACTTATTCTAGTATATTTTAATCTAGCTATACTATTAAGAATAAAGACTAATATATTATACTTTGTAATTAGCATAATTCTTTTATAGAAGCAAGAAGACTAATAGCATTTTATTACGTATGCGTTAAGGAAGCTACTAGGTACTAAAGTGCACTATTTAACTCCTAATACTAAGCTACTAGTAATCTAAGAAGCCTTTAAAAATTAAAGATATTATATAGCTTATAGTACCTAACCTATTTAGGTTATTATAAATTATCTTAATTATAAGTATCTTATATTAAAGCCTAAGCTTACTAGCAGGTAAGTAT
>SRQA01001175.1:0-12194 GCA_018360365.1 Claviceps citrina
GGCCACGTTTAGGTCTTTCATGAGAACTGAGGTTATCTCGTGTCAGCGTCTGAGACGTTTTTCAAGTTTTCAAGGGCCAGTTGGTCATGACATACATGGCAGGCTTTTCTACCTCGGGCACAAGGGGACCCGAGTAGACGAAAAACCCGTCTCGGCTGGCAGCCGCCTGGGCCTCCCACAGCAATTCCGAATCGTCGACGAAATCATCTTCGACATCATACTGGTCCTCTTTAAAGTTTCTCTTCTTCTTCGGCTTCAGTTGTGCGTCGGGTCCGCTCGTTCCGCCATTTTCAGCATTACTGGCCTCGCCATCAGAAAGGTCCAGCGACATTTCGTCTCCCGAATCACGGCCCAACTCGGCCTTTTCTAGAGAAGCCGTAGCAGCGGCGATGCGGGCCTTTCGATCCCGATTCGCAGCCAGGCGCGGATGCAAGGCGTCCCATCCGTATCGATCCTCGGCCAAACGCATGAAGTTGACATACTTGTTCGTCTCACCAGCCTTGATGGGAATGTTGAGAACGATGGTGGGGGCTTGGAATTCTTCGCCGGGGCGCGCCTTGCCAAAGTCCAGGATAGATCGGCCTTCACTGTCCTGAAAATCGTCCAACGTGTCCGTTCTGGGCGTGGACATGCCCGCGGCGGATTTGAGCTTCGGTGACGGTCTTCGAATCGGGCCATTGGATATCGTGGTGAAGTTGGCATGATTGACAACCGGTCTTTGCATTTGAGTGGTCGTCGTCGCCTTCTCCTTGACCGCTTCTGACGCATTGGTCTGGCAGGCCCCGAGGGCGGATGTTGGCCTACACGATGGCGATGGTGGCAACGACGACAGATCTCGGTTCGGTAATCGGCCGTGAGCGGAACCCGGCGGGTGGGCATGCTGCGGTGACGTCGCAGCACGCCCCTGCGGCTCAATCATGCTCGCTATCGATGGCGCTGGCACCGCTGCTGCCGCTGATTGTGCTGGGCCTCGAGGCGAGCCCGAGGCAGATGGATACGGGTTTGAGACGCGAGAGGTGAGAGTCTCCCTCACGGGATCGTAGTTGCCGCGGATGGGATCATAGCTGAGCCCACTGCTGCGCACCGGAATGGATGCGCTGGCGGATGGAGACGGAGTAGACGGCGTATCGGCGTTGAGAATGCTCTGCATCGACCCGGGGTACACTTCCATCTTGGGCATCTTGGGTGACGATTCATAGTATTGATGCTGTTGTGACGGTGAATACGTGCTGGTCACCTGATGGTGCCCCGAGGCAGTCCTGGATGCATCAGAATCTCCCCCGTCTCCGTCCGAGGCAGAAACCATTTTTCGTTTCCGCTGAAGTGGCGGAGCGTTCGGGTCGCGCGGTTTCCTTGTTGGCTTGCGCATCTTTTCTGCTGCATCAGACGCCTCGGACATCTTGGGCTTGACAGATGTGCCGGGCTTCCTGCCAGGCTTCTTGCGCGGCAGGCCAGCCGCGGTCAGCTGCACCCACTGCCCTTCGATGCACTCATATCGTTTTTGCGTGGGAAGGCGCGCCCCAGTGGTGCCACTGCTCGGGGAAGGTTGTTGGAATTGCTGGAAGCTTAGCGGATGTGCGACTTGGGGCTGGTCACCTACGACGATCTCGTTCCGATCCTTGTCCATGACGGCTATATCGACGCGTAGATGGCTTAGATGGCCAGTATTGCGGACACACCAAGACGCCTTGCAGAGAAAGAGCAGAGGGCGGTCGAAAGTGCGTGAAAGCTAGGGGCGTATCGACGAGATGTGATGGTGTGCCACTTTGAATGGAGTCGCGGGTGTGTCGATCCAAGCCCAGCCGGTGACTGGCTGACAGTGCAAGTGCGCCGCGTCAAGCAACGTGAATGGACAGAAAAAAATAAAAAAGGATGCGGCTACGCGCGCAGCAGCGTGGAGACACCCCCTCGAGCTGCCAGGTGCCAGGTGCCAAGTGCGAGCCAGAGCTAGAGAGCCAGTTGCGAGCCAGGTGCGAGCCAGGTGCGAGCCGGGCTGGTGCGAATAGCCTCACCAACCTCGGACGGGCGGTCGGAGACACGTCGACGGGTCGACTCTCCCGCCCGCGGTGGCGAAAATATGCGCGTGCAGCGGGGTTGCGGGCAGACCCAAGAGCAGCATCGGCTGCGGAAATGACAGCTGCACAAAATAATGCTAGTCTGGCGATGACGCAGGTGCAGCGACAGCAACAAACCGATGCAATCGTGCGCAAGCGCGAGGTTGATTTTGGTCGTCGTGGGCGGGTTTTTTGGGCTGGTGAAGGAGTCAAAGTGTGGAAGAAAGGGGGGGGGGGGGGGGGGGGGGGGGGGGAGGGGGATGGGAAAACCCAAGGGGGAAATGGCGACGATGATGGATGGGGCTGGAATTTGGGGATGGCTACAAATTTCGGAACAACGAACGACATTTTCTTATTCCACATGCACTATACTCGTCAGGATGGAAAAACCGGGGCATCATGGCTCAATCAGGCAGAACAAATGGCCATGAGCACAAAGCCAAGGGGGTATCAACTCATGACCGCCATGATTCAAGCATCTCCAAGGCACCCGACGAAACTTGAATGCTACCAGAGGCCAGACACGGAGCACTGTGTGTTGGCCTGGGAGGCTGGGAGATGGGAGAGTGAAACGCATCCGGGAGGACGAGCACATGAGAAAATAGGAATGGGAATGGGGCCATTACATACTGCTACATACTGCAACGTGCTAGGTACACCACCTACCCAGTACATAGTACATGCGCATGCATGCAAACAACAGAAGCCAGATTGGCGATGGGCACGGGATTGCCTCGGAGGACATGGACATGGCCACGGCTCGTGCAAGGAAAAAGAAAAGGGGTCATCATTGGCAATGGCATTGGCTACTACGACTCTACGAGCCGGCTGGGGCCTGGCTGGCAGACTGCAGTACTGCAGTCTGCAGTGGCCAACCTAAACCGGCCTTACAGATTCGGCAGGAAGACCAGGAGCCTCACGGTGGGGAAGGGAAACCTCCGGTGCAGCCAGCCGGGAAAGAACAAAACGAGTATTTGCTCATGGCACCTTGCCCTGCCACGGCCCACAGCGTGAAGCCCTCAAGGCCCAACAAGGGGGCAGAATAAGCGCAGCAAGGGCCAAAGCTTGAGCCACATTCGTTGTCTCAAGACTCTCAAACTCTCATGCAAGATGGCACACACCCGTCTTGAGCCCCCGGCCAGCCAGACCCGGGGGGTGCCCAGTTGCCGGGCCTAATGGCTGCGTTGCTCGGACCTGCGGGGTTGCGGTACCTGCCTCGTACTTGCCCTCCTCACTTACTGTCGCGCAACAGACAAGTACCCTCCCTTCCAGCGCCAACGCCCATGTCTCGTGTCAGATAAGCGCGGCCCGTCCAGCCGCTTCATTGGCCGTGGGCTGCCCGGTGCAGTCACCACATGATACAGTCTTTGCAGCACACTCAAGAACAGCGTTTGATTCCATGCAGTATAAATAGGACAGCATGGGATCGTTTACTCTTTGAAGTGAGATATGTGCACACTGCGCAACGTCGCGCAACACCGTCCAACGCGGTCCAACGTCGTACCCAAGGGGGCGTCTCTTGCACCTTGGCCCACATAAAAGCGTCCAGCCACATCGAATGTATCGCCGCCGTACGACCCCGCTATTCGCAGCTACCCTGCACTGCAAACTGGGCGTTTGTGGAGTGTCTGGCCACAGCGCCTTCGCCAGTCCGAGATGTTGCCCCTTGTTGTGATGATCCGGGCGCTTTGTTCTAGAAGCCCGGAAAAAGAAGGCTTGTAAAGTTGTAAGGAGATGAAAGAGACCAACAAAGACGGGGCTATGCGTCGATTCCCCTTACTGGGACTTGTTACTGTCTGATCCGTGAAGTCTGACTTTGTTTACGCTGGCGCTTGCAAAATTGGACTTGCCAGACCTTTTCCTTGCCGAACACTCTCCTGCTGACCAATGAATACCTTCTACTTGGCACATGATTTGATCAACGCGTTAGTCACGTGACTGCGACGGCGAGACGACGCCAGACCCACCACCTCCGATTCGTTCCCCTGGCAGCCGCGATCTGGCCTCATCAGCAATGAAAAAAAAAAAAAAAGGCTGTAAAAGTCTCTCGACATATCCAGCGCCACACACAATGGACCCGACACTTCTCATAGGCGACATCGTAGAGAGAGATTCGCGCGAGAGCAGATCGGTCGAGTTTCCCGACGCGTCATCCTCGCCCAAAGGATTCCCACAACACAAGAGGCGCTGGAAAGGCTCGGCGTTTAAGCAACAACGCAGTGGCGCTGCCTCGAGGTCGGGCGCGCACACAGACAAACACGAAGCGCCGGATCAGGATGGTCGGCAAGGGATGACATTCGATGAGGCGGAGAGGAAACGAATCGGCCAAGAGAACAGACGAACACTGGCTGGCATGAGTCCCCAAGAAATCGCCCAAGCCCAGGACGATATCATGAATGGCTTGAATCCGACCCTCATTCAACGACTTCTCCAGCGCGCCAACATCGACGATGCGCCCTCGTTCCCTTCCCCCTTCGATACACCCAGCCATACCGGAAACGCCAACGAAGCAGAGCCTGCAGAACCGCAACAAAGCTCATCTTCCCAGATCACGACGTCAGATGCCGAGCAAACTCCCAGCGGAGAGACGGGAGCGTCGTCAGCGAGATGCCTTCCGAACCCAGACGCCAAAACTACCCCCCCCGGGCTCACGAAGAAAATTGCAGACAACTATAACGAGGACGAGGCACCAGCGCAAATTCCTCAAGACTTATTTCCCATCACCGATCAGCCCAAGCCAACACACTTTCCAGCGCCACCGAGCCTTCCTGATCTTGATCCATCAGACCCGAATTTCCTGGCCACTTTGCACGAAAAATACTTTCCAAACTTACCCGCCGATCCAAGCAAGCTTGCTTGGATGGCACCAGTGCCCACCCAGGACAGCGAGGCAGACAAGGATTCGCCATACTACCCTCACCCTGAGATTGCGGTATCAGCTCTCCGATTTGATTTTCGAGGTCGATTCCTCTCACCCAGAGTCAGTCGCTCCATTCCTTCTACAAAAGGACTGCATCACCATGGAGAGGCACCGGAGGCAGCAGGGTACACCATAGCAGAGCTGGCGCGTCTCGCAAGAAGCGCTGTGCCCGCTCAACGGTGCATAGCCTATCAAACCCTGGGAAGAATACTGTATCGTCTGGGGCGAGGCGAATGGGGCAAAACAGAAGACGACCCCATTGCCACGGGCGTGTGGAATGCCGTCAAGAAGGGCAAAGTTCTGGAGAGCTTGATGGAGGCGGCGGCGGGGGAGGGCGGCCATCGCGGCAGTCGAGCGTACGCGACCGAGGCACTGTGGCTATTCGAGAGAGGCGGGTGGAAGGAAAAGTTCAAGGGCCGCTGAAGCTTTGAGTCTGGGAGAAACAGAATGGCCCACAGCAGATCAAGTCTCAGGAGGAGAAAGTCCAGGCCGTGGCCGCTGGCAGGTGTGCCTCTATGGATTATGCCGCCAAGCGTTGACGTATCGGTAGATGGCCTTCCGGTCCTCACATCATGCTAAATAGTATCCGGTTACTAGGTAGGTACTTTCTCGTAGTAGGTACACTGCGCTGTGCGCATTCAGAAGTGGACTTCCTAGCTTCGGCCGAGGGCATGTGAGCGAGCGCGGAATCCTTGTGTTGACTGCCGTCTGTCAAACAGAGGTGGGCCCAGAACGACGAAACAGGCGTGGAAACAACGGGGCTGTAAGGCGACGATTCTACAGAGCCAGGCCTTGGTACTGAGTAGAGCCTGGGTACCCAGTAGGTACCGAGGTAGGTACCTAACAGGCAAAGCTCAGAGCGCTAATCCCATATGCCCGCCATCATTACTGCGAGGCACCTGCTGGGTACTGGGTGCCTACCAAAGTCTTGGCGGATGCTGGCTCGAGTGCTGGTGAGCACAGCGGGACTCCCTGTACCGACTTACTACAGGTACCTGCCGAGGTAGTAGGTACCTATGTACCTAGTAATTAGTACTAAAAACTTAGTGCTAGGGCGTGTTTGCGCCTGGCGCAGGCACAGCAGCCGACATGGGAGTGGGGAGTGGGGGGTACCTACCGACGACCGTACCGGTACATCTTGGCTACGCTGCAGCACCGCAGCATGGCGGCGACCAGGCGGGCGACCAGGCGGGCACGGAAAAAACACGACCAGAGACTAGACATGAAAAGCATCTGCCCACACTTTGTCCCGTCTCCCGCTTCTCTTCCTCCCCCATCCCAGCCCGACAGCACAACGGCATCGCCGCCGACGTCGCCAATTCCCGCCCCCCTGGGTGCTTGCCACTTCCTCCCTGTACTCTCTTCTCGCCGTACTTCTGTCCATCTTGTTTCTCTGCTTCTCGACGTGTTGAAACTGCTCGGTTGGTCATCGACACGAGCTACGCATCGCCGTCCCGCCCTTGTCAGGATTTGCAAAGACAATCCGGAGCAAGTCTGCTGGAATTGGCGCTTAGGCCCTCCATCGCTGTCTCTGACATTGAGCCTCAATTCTCTTTCTGGTTGCTTGCTGTCCACGTCCGTGCTCGCCGCTCCAACCAGCCATACAAAACCCGAACAAGAAAGCGACAAAGAAGCCGACAAGGTCTCGCTGACTGATTGTTCCGTTTGTCTGCCTTGAGAAAGTGACCTGAAACACGTGCGCGTTTCTACAGTCCAGACCGTTTCCATCGCCACCACAAGAGAGAATACAGCGACAGAATACTTATTGGAAAGCATCCCAGGCTGACTGCAGAAAGACATCACCCGAGACTCTGTGACTTTGACTAGCCATGGCGTCTCCTCTGCAGTTTGCGTATCGAACCCAGAAGACCATCGGCATCTTTGATGCCGCTCCGGTCTACCAACCCCTCGCTGGTTTTACCAAACCCGAGGGAAACTTGCGGTGCAGCGCTTACTCGTCCTGCGGCCGCTTCTTTGGCTGGGCCAATCCCGAATCGGTCACCGTTGTCGATGCGTCTGCTGGCAGTGTTGTCTTGGTGCTACCCCTGGTCAACGTCTACGAACTAGGTTTCTCACCGCTTGGCACTTTCGTCATCACGTGGGAACGGCCTGGAAAGGATGAGGCCGGTGATGCCACCAAGAACCTCAAAGTTTGGCGCACCGTGGAAGAGGGCGTTGCCGGCGGTGATAAGCAGCCTATCGGCCGGTTTGTACAAAAGCAACAGGGCGGCTGGAACCTGCAGTATACCGCCGACGAGAAGTACTGCGCACGACTGGTTACCAATGAGGTTCAGTTTTTCGAGAGCCATGACCTCATCACCGTCTGGAATAAGTTGAGGGTGGAGGGTGCGGCCAGCTTTGCCCTGGCACCTGGAAGCCAGAATCATGCTGTGGCTGTATTTGTTCCAGAGAGAAAAGTAAGCTCAATCCCCCTTCTTGTTTTTTTCTCTTTCCCTTGCGCCACAAAGTATCGGAAACAAAGTAAGATGTACTGTTCACTGACCATGTACTCGACTACACAGGGTCAACCAGCAGTCGTCAAGGTCTTCAACGTCCCCTTGTTCCAGAATCCCATCTCCCAAAAGACGTTTTTCAAGGGCGACAAGGTCCAATTCAAATGGAACAAGCGCGGGTCCTCTCTCCTTGTGCTTGCGCAGACAGATGTTGACAAGTCTGGCAAGAGCTACTACGGCGAGACTACACTGTATCTCCTTAGCACCAACGGGGCGTTCGATGCCCGCGTAACTCTTGACAAGGAGGGCCCCATCCATGACGTGTCGTGGTCACCCAACTCGCGAGAGTTTGGAGTTGTTTACGGCTACATGCCAGCCAAGGCCACAATCTTCAATGATCGAGCTGTTGCCAAGCACTCGTTCCCCCTTGGACCACGCAATACCATCACGTTTTCTCCCAATGCTCGCTTCGTATACGTCGCTGGTTTTGGCAACTTGGCCGGGCAGATTGATGTCTTTGACCTCGAAAAGGACTATCGCAAGGTTTGCACCATTGAGAGTGGCAACCCGAGTGTGTGCGAGTGGAGCCCTGACAGTCGATATCTCATGACGGCCACAACTTCCCCTCGTCTCCGGGTCGACAATGGAGTGAAGCTCTGGCATGTTGGCGGTAGCATCATGTACAATGAAGACATGGTCGAGTTGTACAACGTTGTGTGGCGTCCCGCGGCCCCTGAGAACGTGGCCGGCGGAGATCCGCTCAACCCCGTACCAACGCCTCATATTTCGGCCACCACCTATCTGGGCACGGTGAAGACACCTAGCAAGCCCGCTGGAGCCTATCGCCCGCCTGGAGCCCGCGGCCTGGCTACGCCCCTTCACTTCAAGCGCGAGGACGAGGGTGGTGCTGCTCATGTTGTGAGCAACGGTACGCAGAATGTCGGCCCCAATGGCTTCGGCCGTCCTCGCCGCGGGGTGCCCGGTGCCGAGCCGGCGGAGCCGTCTGCTGGACCTAGAAGCGTGCCAGGGGCTGAACCCGTTGGAGACGACGGACTTAAGAAGAACAAGAAGAAGCGGGGCAAGAAGAACAACCAAGATGGCCGTCTCGAGGCCGAGCCCAACGGCGGTGCGAGCCTTTCTCCGTACGACAACGGCGCCGGCGCCGGCGCCACTGGACGAAGCCCCGAAAGGCGAGGAGGCCCCGCTAATGGCAGTGGCCGTGATCACCGGAGCAGATCACGAAACAACGTGGGCGGCCGCAGCCGCAGCAACACCCATCTTGGTCAGCGCGCTAACGCTGCGAGCCAGAATAATGTTGCTGCCCAGCAGGACGTCGCGGCTGCCGCTCCTCAGGTGGCCGATGCCGCTCAGAACGCCAACGCGAAGAAGGTGCGCGGCCTCCAGAAAAAGATACGCGCAATCGAGGATTTGGAGATGCGACTTGCCGGTGGCGAAAAGCTCGAGGATACACAGGTCAAGAAGATTAACACTAAGAATTCTGTGTTGAAGGAGCTCGAGGCATTGGAAGCGGAATGCTAGAAAGGCCCTCTTGGCAGCATCAGTTGTATGCGTGGGAGTGACAGGCTTGCGCCGTCTGGCCAGGACATTGGGATCGGACAAGACCTGGGGAGGAGCAGAGGTTGTGTGATGGGATTCCTTACTGGCAAGTCAAGAAGCCGGTAAATGTTGACCGAAAGCCATGATGAACGTCAGTGCACTACGGGCACGCGCGCCTGGACATGCGTGCTGCTGTCTGTACGACTGTTTTGGAATAAACACACAGAGCGTTATTGCTTTGACGGCCGACTGCGGCTCGAAAGCCTATGTTTGGGTCGGTTCAAATGGCACGCCTGAAGGACGTTTTCCATGTCATCAAGTCAATATGGAATAAAGTAGAGAGAGGAGGGCAAAGTCTCCTGCCTAACCAGCGAGCCTTTGATAGAACATAAAAGTTCGTTCGGCCATGATCCTTTGTCCTTTTTTTCCTCTTCGAAATTATGTGTAGTCCTATGTCAAAGATGAATCGCAAAGCGAAAGCGTGCTTGAAGGACGACAAAGGACGCATAAGTAGGGGGAATGACAGTTTTCCCATGTATGATTGTTGCATTTTTCGCATTTGGATAGTCTATTTAATCACCTCTTACCATGAGGTGCTTGCTGTACGTTGAGCGGAACAGCCAGGAAGAATGGTTACCATGCACTTGTAGAGGCCGATTCGACAGTCCTAGAAGGCACTAGATTTGAGCGTGACGTATATATAACGTATCATGGACGCAACCTTCAACATCGCATCGAGGATTCGGTGCCCGGTTAGCTCAATCGGTAGAGCGTGAGACTCTTACGAGTACACGAAATCTCAAGGTTGCGGGTTCGACCCCCGCATCGGGCTGTTCCTATACAAAGAACGATTGACACATATTTTTTTTCTTCCGACCGGCGCACTTGAATGTGCATGATGGATGTCGTGTCGACTTTTTTGTTTACAAAAAAAGAATTATTCAATGGATTATTAAAACTACAGAGTCGGCAATCTCTAGGGTGCTGCTTTTTTCTAAGTGGACCTGTCGTCTTTTTGTTAGTCGCTTTGAAGCACAATGTAGATGACTAAACTTGTAAGAAAACGTCTATTGGGTTTGGCCACTTGGGCCTCATCTAGTTGTCTGTCTGTCAGTCTGTCTGGTATGTTTGGTGTTTGGCATGTACATGCATGTATGCATACATGATACAGAGAAGCACGAAACAAATTCTAGTAATGGACCCCGGTCATCTGACCAGGAATAAAAAACGCCACGCCGTGTGTCCTCCTCCTCACCCCCTTCTCCCCACAGACAGCTACGTCACAACCGTATGGGGAAGCTCATCCTCATCCGCAGCAGCACCAGGCCGGCCCGCGGCCCTCCTCTTCTCGATCCTGGCCAGCCCGGTAGCCCTCTTCGCATCGTGCCTCTCCTGATCCTCGCGCAGCTGGCGGAGGACCCGGCTCCGGGCGCGGATGCGGCCCCCGTACCGCCAGAAGACAAACGGGATCGGAATCATGGCCACCTCGAGCAGGCCGAGCAGCGTGCCGGCCCACTGGGGCGAGAGGGCGGCGAACATGCTCGGCCCGGCGAGCGGGAGGGTGCCGCCAAAGATGCTCCGGATGACGGCGTTGCCGGCCAGGGCGCTCGCGGCGTAGATGCCGTACGCGCCGGCGATGTAGTTGGACCCGTAGATGAAGCCGATGGTGTTGCCGCAGCCAAAGGGGACGCCGAACGCGATGGGCACGGCCCAGTGGATCGAGGCCGGGAGGCAGGTCCAGGCGAAGCCGAGCTGGCCGACGGCGGTGGAGATGGCGCCGATGGCCATGACGGGCGCCTGCGCCTCGGGGTAGGGCTTGCCCGTGTCGGGATCCTTGGCCTGCGCGTGGATGATGCGCCGGAGGAGGGGCTCGGCCGCGATGCCGGCGAGGATGCCGATGCCGATGCCGACGAAGGCGAGGCCGGAGATGCTGGGGCCCCAGCCTCGGTGCTGGGAAAAGACGACTGGGAATGCTATGAAGCAGAGGTAGAGGATGCCGTAGGCGACGGAGATCCTGGGGACGCGGGACGCGGGACGCGGGACGCGGCACCTTTGTTAGCCAAAAACATGGGTTTGCTCTCCTGTGCTTGGTCAAGAGGCACACGCACACGCACACACAACAAAACCACACACAGCAGCCTTACCAGAGATTCATAAAACACAGAATCGGCTCCGTGGCCGTGAGCATCAACGGCCGGCAGAGGTTCGCCCTCAGCAGGTGCGCCATCGACTCCCTCTGGTCGTAGCGGCACCAGTAGCGGGCATCGCCCGTCTGGTCCCGCATGCGCGCGGCCCGGAGCTGGAGGATCCGGGGCGCGTACGTCTCCCGGACGGTGAGCATGAGGCCGATGGCGAGGCCGGCCATGAGGAGGACGATCCAGTGGGCCCAGCGCCAGCCGAGGTGCTCGAAGACGACGCCGCCGATGATGGGGCCCGTCACTGGGCCGTTGAGGGGCGCGATGCTGAAGAGGGACATGCTCCTGGCGAGGTAGTCTGGGTTGGAGACGTCGACGACGCTGCCCGGGGAGTTGGAGATCATGACGGCGCCGAAGAATGCGCTGCGTTGGAGGGACGGACGTGGGTTTTGGTGGTCAGTTTGGTTGTTTGAGGAGGGAGGCAGGGAGGAGCGGAGGAGCGGAGGAGCGGAGGATAGAGGAGGGGGGAGGGGGAGAGGGAGAGAGGGAGAGAGGGAGAGAGGGAGAGAGGGAGTAGGAGAGAGAGGAGAGAGAGGAGAGAGAGGAGAGAGAGAAGAGAGAGAGGAGAGATGGAGAAGGAGAGATGGAGAAGGAGAGATGGAGAGGAGAGCGCCCCGGGAGAGCACACGAACCCGATGTATCGAACGACGATAATGGTCGTCAGGGACTTGGCCAGCCCGCACGGCACAATCAGGACAGCCCACACGAGCAAGCACACAATGTACACCCGCCGTCGGCCATACACCTCGCTCAGCGGCGCAACGACCAGGCTCCCGGCCGCCAGGCCCAGGAGATAGGTCGTCATGCCCAGCGTGACGACGGTGGCGGACGCGCCAAACTCGTCGGCGAGGCCGGGCGCCGACGACGTGTAGCTGGTGCTGTACAGCGTGGCCACCCACGTGGTGAAGGAGACGCAGAAGATGACCCAGCACCGGTACCGCAGCGGCCAGTTGAGGGGGTCTTCGGGGTCGCCGTCGGAGAAGCACACCTCGAACTCGGGCGGCCGGGACGCGGT
>SRQA01001176.1:0-12186 GCA_018360365.1 Claviceps citrina
GTAACTTTACTACTATTATATATTAAGTTATAAGTCTAAACTATAATAACTTTCTTAATCTAATAGTCTAATATAAACAAAAGAATTAAAATTATTATAAATAAATTAGGGATATTAAAGTAAGAGATTAAGGAAGTTATAGCTTATTTAAAGGTATATAATAATAAGTAATAGTCTTAATTCTTACCCCCTTCTATCTAATTTAGTTAAAGGTCTGTGCCTATATAATTATAAGTATTATATACCTCTAGTCCTTGCCACAAGTCTAGCGGTCATACCTCGCTATAAGTCTAGCGCTTATATACGGCAAATAACCTTATTATATAACGCGAATCTAACAGAGGCTTGCTTGTGCAAATAGATCCTGTTGGCCTGAGGCAACCTCGTGGCTTTCTAGTCCTGACACTTAAGTTATTACTTTAATTATATTACTTTTATTTAGGGTTTTATTAATAATAATAGCTACTTATATTAGGGCTGCCTTAGGGGTATTATTAATTACCTTTTTAATTATTTTCTTAAGGTTTTTTTTAGTAAGGTTAAAGAAAGTATTTTTTAAAATAGCTATATATTTAATATATACCTTTATTATATTAATAGCCTTAAGAACTATTTTTTATATACTTTTTAGTATTATTATTAAAATAAAGTTAGTAATTTTTTTATATTTTTTCTTTAAATATTATTATATTTTATATTAATACTAATATAATATTTTCTTAGGTTTTTATTATATAGCTTTCTTTATTTATATTAAAGTAATAATAGCTTTAGATAAGTTTATAATTTTTATTATTTATATTTATTAGTATTTTATTTATTACTATACTTATACTTTAGGTATAATATACTATTAAAAAGTAAGGTAAATAAATATAATAATTATAATTTTAGTGTTTTTTTTTATTTCAAAGGCGGTTTTGCGTTAGTATGTTAGTGTAAGCGAAAACGCGAAAAGTTTTTTAGTATTAATTATTATTATTATTATTATATAGTATACTAATTAGCTCCCTAGGGGGCTAATATCTAGAACTTTTATAACTAATTTATATAGAAAAAACCCTAGTATAAAGAGAAAAACTTATATATACTTATTAAGCTATATATAAACTTTATTAGGTTTACTAAGGTTTTTATTATAAAAAAAGTATATTACTTACAAGCTAAGTTTTAGTTATAATTACTAAAAATATATATAAAAAATATAATTATTTTAAAGAAAATTTAGGTTTAAATTTATAAAAAACTTATAATTAGTTATTACTTACCTAAGTATTAGTAAGTATTAATAGCTTAGCTTTATAATATTACTAAGTATTAATAAAAGTAAATAAATAAAAAAGTAAAGTAAATAAATAAAAAAGTAAAGTAAATAAATAAAAAAGTAAAGTAAATAAATAAAAAAGTAAAGTAAATAAATAAAAAAGTAAAGTAAATAAATAAAAAAGTAAAAGTATACTTTAAAAAAGTTAGTATAATTTTAAGGTTTTAATAAGGTTTAGTAATAACTAAGTAAGGGGTTTAGTTTAAAACCTATAAATAGCTTTGTATAATTAGTAAGTTAATAATAATTTTTTTTTAAGTTAAAGTAAGTAATTTAGTAAGTAATTAAGTAATTTAGCTAATTTAGCTAGCCCCTCCCTTTAGGTATAAAAAAGAGGTTTTTTTATAGTTTTTAATTTTTTTTATTAATATTAGTAAGTTTTTAATAAGTTATAAACTTTTTTAGCCTTAGTTTAGTTTTTTACTTTTTTTATATTATTTTTTTTAAATTTATTATATAAATATACTAAAAATTAATTTAACATTTATATAAAAAATACGTTTTATTAAGTTTTAGTTTTTTTTTAACCTTACTTTAGTATAAGCTAAATAATAAGTATTTATATTTTTTATATTTTTTATATTTTTTATATTTTTATTATTATAAAATTTCTAATATTTAATATTATATATAATAAAGTAAGTATTTAGATATTACTTTTTATAAGTTTAGTACTAATTTATTTAAAATTTAAGAAGTTTTATTATAAATATATATATAATAATAATAAATATTATTAAATACGTATTTTCTTTATTTTTATAACTTATTTTAAGTAATATTTAATTAGTTTAGTTAAAATAAAATATTATATATAATATTATAATTACTAAGCTATTAAAATTAAAAAAGTAATTAAAAAATAATTAAATAATTAAAAAAATATTATAACTTTAGTTACTTTAGTTTTATTTTTTTTATAAGTAACTTAATATAATACTAAAAAAAAATAGCTTTATATTATAAAAATATTATTTTTTATAAAAATAATAATCTTTATATTTATTCATTTATATAATACACTAGTTAGCTCCCTAGGGGGCTAATATCTAGAACCTTTACTACTAATTTACATAGGAAAAACCCTAGTATAGGAAGGAAAACTTATATATACTTATTAGGCTATATATAAACTTTATTAGGTTTATTTAGGTTTTTATTATAAAAAAAAATATACTACTTACTAGCTAAGTCTTAGTAATAATTACTAAAAGTATATATAAAAAGTAAAATTACCTTAAAAAAAGTTTAGGTTTAGGTTTATAAAAGGCTTATAATTAATTATTACTTACTTAAGTATTAGTAAGTATTAGTAGCTTAGCCTTATAATATAGCTAAGTACTAGTAAATATAAATAAATAGAAAAGTAAAGTAAAAAAATAAAAAAATAAAAGTATACTTAGGAAAATTAATATAACTTAAGGGTTTTAATAAGGTTTAGTAATAGCTAAGTAAGGGGTTTAGCCTAGAACTTATAAATAGCCTTATATAATTAACAAGTTAATAATAATTTTCTTTTTAGGTTTAAGTAAGTAATTTAGTAAGTAATTAAGTAATTTAGCTAATTTAGCTAATCTAGCTAGTCCCCCCCTTTAGGTATAAAAGGGGAAGGTTTTTTTATAGTTTTTAATTCTTTTTTTTTATTAATATTAGTAAGATTTTAATAAGTTATAAACCTTATTAACCTTAGTTTAGCCTCTTACCTCCTTTATATTACTTTCTTTTAAACTTATTATATAATTATACTAGAAGTTAACCTAATACTTATATAAAAAGTAGGTTTTACTTTATTTAGTTTCCCTTCTCCCTTATAATTAACCTTATTCTAGTATAAGCTAAATAATAATTATTTATATTTTTTATATTTTTATTATTATAAAAATCTAAATACCTAGTATTATATATAGTAAGGTAAGTATTTAAATATTATTTTTTATACAACTAATACTAATTTATCTAGGGCCTAGTAGCTTTTATTATAAGTATACTTATAATAATAAGAAATATTATTAAATAAGTATTTCTTTTATTTTTATAACTTATTTTAAATAATACTTAACTAAACTAACTATAATAAAATATTATATATAATATAATAATTACTAAGCTACTAAAGTTAAAAAAGTAATTAAAAAATAACTAAGCTTTTAATATAAGTCTTTTAAGCTACTAAAATAAGTCTTACCTAAGTTCTAATATATTTATTAATTTAATATATAATAAGTATAATATAATACCTTGTAAAATAAGGCTATAGAGCTAATTAATTAAAAAGGTATTATTATTATAATTACCCTAGTCTTACTCTTATTCTTAAGTAATTTAGCTTAGTACTAAAAGAAAATAGCCTTATATTATAAAAATATTACTTTTTATAAAAAAAAGATTTTTTTATATTATAAAAACCTAAAAGTATAGTAATAAATTACTAGTACTTTTAAGGTAGTAGTAGAGTTTATTTATAATAAGAGCTAAAAATAAAATATTAATATTAATAAAGTTGTTAATATTAACGCAACGAGTCGGGTTAACGTGGACCCGGCGCATTCTAATTAGCCACATCCGGACTCGCGTCGGATAGGTAGCTAGTGCGCTAGGCACGTGACCTATAACTTTGCACATTACAAAAACTACTAAAAGGCCTCCTACCTAGCTAGCTAGATAGTTATAATAAATAACATTAACTAGAATCTTAGTACTTCCTTTTGCGTGCGTATTACTTATTATTTCTTATACCTTTGTTTATTAATTTGCCTGTGTATAAACTAATACTAATTAGTAGTAATTATACTATAAATTAGCTAGATTTATGCATTCTATAGGACACTAGTTTCCGCTTATAGTAGCTAATTTTTTATATAATTAGTAGAGTTAATCCTACTAAATAAAGGAAGCAATATAAAAGAGATAATTCTATAATTATAAATAAATTTAATCTATCCCCTTTAGGGAAGCTTTTTAGGATTTATTTATAAAGCTATTTTATACTAAGAAAGGAAGCTTACTATAGTACTATACTACTTGCTTTAATAGGTATAAATTTTCCTTTTTCTAGCCTTAAATGCTTATTAAAGGAAATATTATATCTCTTATTAATTATAAGATTTATTAAACCCTTTAATTTAATCTATTAGTCTAGGCTAATAACTATTACAAATTTCTACCCCTTTACCTCCTTTATTACTTACTTTACTTCTCTTAGATTTCTTTTCTCTTTACTACTAAATATAATATATATCTATAGGTAAACAAAGCCCCTAATTTATTAACCTTAATAATAAGATCCTAGAACTTTCTTAGGTTTTATTAATATATAGAAAAGTAATTATAGTAAACTAGTATAAGCTTAACCTAGTAGATTTTAATCTTAGTAAGGCTATAAGTGCTAAAATATGTAGCTAAATTGCCTTTTTTATTATAGAAGCTAAGACTAAAGACCTCTTTAGTAAGCTCCTTTAGTAAAAGATTAAAGACTAATTTATAAACTAAACTAAAGAAGCCTTTAAATATAGGAATACTAAGGTTATTTATGTTTTTTATAATTTCCTATAAAAACATAATATTTATTTCTTATTAGACTAAATATTTATTACTAGTAAGCTTATAATAGTAATATATACTAAGGCTAGACTAAAGAATCCTAATAGAGAGTTATTATACCCCTTATAATTAAGATTATAATCTCTAGTAAGTAGGTATAATAACTATCCTCCCTCTTACTATAGTATACTATACTAGTAGCTTTAGGAATTACCTTTCTAAATATAGTAAAGAGTAGTACTAAAAAATTATTTATATCTTTACCTTATAAGAAATTCCCCTTTTTCTTTATTTACTTTAATTACCTTCCCTATAATATAACTTATAAACTAGTAAGGTTATAAAAAACCCCTATAAATACCTTATAATATTAGGCTCCCTAAATCCCCTTAATACTAGCTAGTAATATTAAATCCTATAATAAAAAGTAACCCTATAGGTAACTATAAACTCCTTTAGAACCTAGAGAATTACTACTACTAGGAAAGTTAACTTAACCCTTAGCAGGGACTAGGTAATATTTCTCTTACTCCTCCTAGTCCTACTAGAAGCTTTTATAAACTAAAATAACCTCTTATTATAAGTATAAAAGCATATTAGTAAAGATATTTACTTATAGTAGAAGCAGTATCTTATAGGCCTCCCTAAGGCTTAGGGCAAGAGCTAATATAATAGTTAGCTCCCCTAGGCTTGCCTAACTTTAATAAGAGGCCTAATAAGCCCCTTTATAACCTAGGTTATAGCTTCACGCCTAATAGGCCCCTTTATATACTTAAATAAGAGCTAGCTTAATAGCTAGCTTCCCTAAGCCTTCTAGGCTCTAGCTAGGGGGCTTATAGGAACCTATAAGACCTAGGGCATTCTCTAACTTTAGAACTAACTATTTAAATAGCTTCCCTAAGTCTCCTAGACTTTAATAAAAACCTTATAAGCCTAGTTAATAATAGCCCTAAGGGTTAGTTCTAGACCTAGGCAGTAAAGTAGCTTAGATATAGGATTTACTATTATAATAAAGGCCTAAGGAAAACATTCCTTAATAAGAATAGTAGTAATATACTACTATACCTAATTATAACCTTTATTATTAGAGATTTTATAAGTAGTTTTATTCTTTACTTTACCCTCTACTAGAATTAGATTTAGTAATAGTATTATAAAAGATTATAAACTTTTATAAGATTTACTTTAATAAGGAAAAGTATAGTAAAGAGATATATAACTTCTTTAATAATAAGCTAAAGACCTTCTAAGCCCTTTATAAGCAAATTAACCTCCTAGAGTCCCTTTTTTATAAGGTATTTCTTATAATACTTAAAAGGAAAGCTTTAATATATTATAAAAACTTTCTTTTTAGTAAAGGCATAACTTTTAACTAAATAATTAAATTTATTAAAGACTACTTTAAGACTATTAATACTACTTAGCTTTATTATAATAACCTTTATATAATTATACTATATAAGGTAATAAAAGAAAATCCGTAAAAAAGTATACTTAAGGCCCTTAACCTTCTCTCTAATAAGATTATCTCTCTTTATTATAAGACTAAAGGCTATATAAATAATAAAATTAGTATATAAAACACGCTTATTAATACTATTAATAATATCCCTAAATATAGTCTTATAGCTTATAATAGCCCCTTTATATATAAGAACCTAATATTAAAGCTTTAGAAGAGTATTAGAGTAAAGTAAGCTAAAAGAATTACTACTAAGCATAGTATATTTTATTAAAAAAAGGCTAAAGCTAACTTTAATACTATATTTTACACTAATTATTACTATAGGAAGAATTATAACTTTTAATAGTAATAATATAGGCTTTTTATTTATTATAAAGGCTACTACTTTATTTATAAGAAGTAAGGGTACTAGTTTATAAAGCACTTTATTAAAGAATATAAGGCATTATAAAGGTATTAGAATTAATCTAAATTCTATTATAGTAAGCTAACTAAGCAAAAGTAGTAGTAATTTCTTACTTATATTAAAGGCAAGGATAATAATAGTAGTAATTCTAATAACCTTAAGTAACTAATTTTTAAGACTAAAGTAATAATAGCTTTATTAAATAAGACTAAAAAGAAGAATTACTCTAATTCTCTTATAGGCCCTTTATAATTCTTTATTATTATATTATAAAAATTAATACTTTTAATAGAAATCCCTAATAGTAGTAAGGTACTTAAAATACTTTAAGACTAGTTATTTAAACATGCCCTTTACTATAGTAATCCCTATAAAAAGCCTTAATTTAATAATATTTTCCTTATAAAAGCATACTATTTAGAAGAGACCTTTAGAGGCATCCTTCCTAACACTAGTGCTATAGGAGTCTTTATAATTAGCATTGCTTAAGCCTAAGCCCTTTTATATTTATTTCCCTTATTATAAATTAACTAATTTATAAGTTAATATAATATTACCTTTAGCGCTAGAAAAGCATTATTACTAGGTTCTTTAAAAGTTCCTATAGTGCTTAGAGAGATTAAATTTTATATACTACTAATAGTAATACTTTTTTTATTCTTAATTACTAATATAAACTATATAAATATAAAGCTTAATAACCTAAGAAACCTACTAATTTAAGGCATAAAAAAGATTCCTATAACTTAATAATAAGGTTATTTATAATAGGCTCTTAAACTAACTATAGTAGTTACCTTTTTCCTTAAAGAAACATAACTTTATTAGCTTTATTAATAATTTAGTTACTCTTTAATTAGAAGACTATAAAAGGTTTTCTAGAGAGCTAGTAAGGAATTTAACCTAAAGATCCTATAAAAGATTACTAGCTTTTATAAATAGTATTAACTTTATAGTAAGAGCCCTAGCTAATTTAAGTTTACTTTAAAAGATAACTATAACTTTAATTATAAAATTATTATTAATATCCTCTAAATTAATAGTAAGCTAGTCCTTTATATTATAAATTTTGCTATAGCTTTTTAAGCTACCTACTTCCTTAAGCTAAAGAAGTAAACTACTAGAGACGTTTAGGACACTATTAGAGCCTATTAGATTAATAGTTATCTTAGACCGCCTAAATAAATTATTTATAATACTAGAAAAAACTTTATATTAGCTAAATTTTATTAATCTACTTAAGGATTAGTAATTAAAGTTAATAAGGTCCTTATAAAAGCTTATAATAGCATTAGAAAGGTTAAAAGATATTACGCTTCCCTCTAATATATATATAGTATTATTAAAAGCAAACTTAGAGACTATATATAGTAAGACTACCTTCTTTAAATAGTTATAAAAGCTATTAATAACTCTACTAGCCTAAATAGCCTTATTCTAACACTCCTTATATTTAGGGCATATTTATAACTATTATAGAATTTACTACTAGCGTTTTCTATTATTTAATATACTAAAGCAATTCGCAAAGCTACCTTTAAAGCTTATAAATTACTTGCTAAACGCTAGATTAGTAATGCCCTTGCTTACTATAATAGGCCTAACACTCTTCTAACCTACTAGATCCCGCTATAATCTAAGGTATAAGTCTAGCATAAGAAAGGCAGTTAGTAAGGCCCCTATAAACTCTTAGCTATAAAAGGTATAACTTATATAGTAGAAATACCCTTAGGACTAATAAAATTTAAATCTATTATTATAAAGCTATTCCTATATAATCTAGATAATCTAGAGATTATAACTAATAAAAAGACCCTTTCTTCTTTACCTACTAATAAAAATAAAGAGAATTATAATAACTAGCTATATAAACTAGTAAAGAAAGTTACTTTTAACCTTTCTAATAAAAGCACTATTAAAAAGCAGCTTATTAAATATAGCAAAGGCAGACTATAAAAGACCTCTTTAATTAACTAAAACTTTAAGAAATTAAAACTTTAGGGTAATATACTTACTAAAGTGTTTCTTACTATAAAAAAGAAAGAAGATCTTACTTTTGCTTATTAACTGCGCTAGTAGGGCATTATAAAGACTATAGGAGTACTTTTTAAGGCATTTTAATAGAAAGAACTTAATGCTTTACTTTAGTAAGAGGTTTTCTAACTTAAGATTTATAATACTAAAGAACATAGTATATAATATATTTTTAATAGCTATTTTATAAATAAAATTAAAAGTAAAGGCACCCTAGTACTATATGAAAAATCATAACTTATAGTATAAGCTTATAATAATACTAGTAAGCAAATAATCTTAACCTAGGCTTCTATAATTTAATAAGTAAGTTAATAGTTAATTATAACTTTAGCTCCCTTACTTACAAAGAGAAATATCTTTATTAAGTTATAAGATATTATATAAGCCTATATTTAATTTATTATAAACCTTAACTATAAGATCTTATACTAATTACCTAAAGAAGTTAGAGATTAGCATCCTTCTAGTATAATTATAGTAATTATTAAGCCTCTTTATAGAATTCCTAAGGCTAGCATACACTAATAGGTAATATATTAGAAATATTATTATAAGAAGCTATTTATAATTTTTTCTATATATAACCCTTATTTCCTTATTAGTAGCTTTGCTAATAAATTTAGTATTATATGCATGTAAACTAATAATACCCTTATCTTAGCTAATTAACTATTTTCTAAATATAAAGAAAATAAACTATAAGCTACTAAATTCCTTACTAAGCTAAAGGAGAAGCTTATAATAAACTACTCTCTAATCTTTAATAGTTATAAGCTTACTCTTAATACTAATTCCTTTGTTTCTCTTTACTAAAAAAAGCAAATTAGTAAGCTTTAACTTATTAATAAATATCTAGAGAAGCGCTAGGAGGAATATTATTAATAAAGAGCTTATAAAGCGTATATTACTATAATTTATTAACCTAAAGCCGCCTTTAACCTCTTTTTTATAGTATAAAAGTAAGATTTTATAAATAAAAATATTAAATTCCTTAATAAGAGAATTTAGTAATAAATAAATTACCTAGATTAAGGGCTATATTATATTCTAATTAACCTTAAAAAAGCAAATCTCTTTGTCTTTATTAATAAATCCTTTATAAATAATAAAGACTTTGGCTTTTAAATTAAATACCTTATTATAATTAGAAATAAGGACTTTAGTAAGGCTTAATTTATA
The DNA here is from genome assembly GCA_018360365.1 of Claviceps citrina. Taxonomy (NCBI): domain Eukaryota; kingdom Fungi; phylum Ascomycota; class Sordariomycetes; order Hypocreales; family Clavicipitaceae; genus Claviceps; species Claviceps citrina. The sequence continues at coordinate 9,952 of SRQA01001176.1, forward strand.
ATAAAAGGTAATATTATTATATATAGCTTAATAAAGTGTAAGCATATTATATATAGTGCCCTTGCTTCTAAATTATATAGTATAGTTTAAGGTACTAATATAGCCTATATAATTAGTATAACTATTAAGATAATTATAAACTAGCTTAATCTGCCTAAAATCTTAATAATCCTATATATAAATTTAAATTTATTATATAAATACCTTATTAAGCTTAGTATTACTAAAGAAAAGCAATTAATAATTAATATTATAGCTCTTTAGTAATTATATAAACATAAAGAAATCTTTAAGATCTGCTAGATTAATAATAAAGATAACCTAGCTAATATAATAACAAAGACTTTACTAAATTAAGCGCCTAAGACCCTTATTAATATAAATAAGATTATAATTAGAATAAAGGGTTAGGTAAAGAGAGTAGTATAAGACCTAATAAAAAGGTTATTATAAGAGTTATTATAAGAAATATATATACTTTAACCTTTATAATAGCAGCTACTTTATTAAGATATATAAACCTTAATTTTATAGCTTATAAAGGCCTTTATTAAGAGTTATAAATATTAAGTAATAGTGTTATAATATATATAATTATAATAACTTTTATATTTATTTCTTTAGCTATAACTATAGCGTGTTATTTATATTTTAAGAATATTAGGGTTATACTAATTAGTACCTACTATACTATAATAGCTATTGTTATTTCCTTTATTACTTTATATAAGGATCTAATTAAGGGATTAGATTTAATTAGCTAAGTATTTAATATATTTAGCAGGGAGGGATTAGAGGCTCTTTATATTATATTAATTTCTAGTATAAAAAAAGAAGAGTGCTAGTGTTAATATTAATATAATAGGTTAGGTTAACATAGACCTAGCGCATTCTAATTAGCCGCATCTAGACTTGCGTTAGATAGGTAGCTAGTGCGCTAGGCACATAACCTATAACTTTATATATTACAAAAACTACTAAAAGGCCTCCTACCTAGCTAGCTAGATAGTTATAATAAATAATATTAACTAGAATCTTAGTACTTCCTTTTGCGCGCGCATTACTTATTATTTCTTATACCTTTGTTTATTAATTCGCCTGTGTACGAACTAACAAAAGTAATAATAATAATATTAGCTAAGCTAAAGGTATAGTAAGAAATAGTAAGAGTATAAAAGAAAAAAAATAAATAATAAGCCTAGGAAGTATTTAAAAAAGCCTACCTTTAAGTAAAGGTAATACTTACTTAGAAATAATAAAGGTATAAAAGGTTAAGATTAGGGGCAGGGTTAAGGTTAATTGTCCTTTATTTATAAGATTTTTTTTTTATTTTAGGTTTTTTTTTATTATATATAAGTTAATTTATTTAAGTTTTACTTATTTCTTACTTCCCTAAAACTTAATTACCTAAGTTTTACTTAAGTATTATCTTTAATTTATATAATTATAAAATAAGTATACTTACTTAGCTTATTATAGCCTTTACTAGCCCTAGGCTAAAGCTATTTACTTTTATAGCCTTTACTTTTTCTTAGTTTTTATATAATTATAATACTAAGGTAAATTATTTTAATTATTTTATTTATATAAGCTAGTAAGCTATAATAAAAGTAAAGTAATAGTTATTAAAAGTAATAATTACTTTATATTAATTCTTAAAAAAGCTAGAATTTAAATAAATAAATTAAAGCTTAGTAAATTATAAGTATTATAAAATAATATAATAATATATTTCTAGGGTATTCTCATAGAAGTAAAGTAAGGAGTTTACCTTTAGTATATATTTCTTATATAAAAAAGCTTATAGCTTAATTTTCTTAGTATGTATTTAAATAAAAGTAATAAACTTATACTTTTATATTACTTTATAAAAAAATATTACTTTATATATAAAATAAAAGCTTAGGCTATATTTTATTATTATAAAAGTATATTATAACTAGTGCTTATATACTTTATTTTTATTATAGTTTTATTTATTGTTTTAGTTTTATTTAAGCTTTTTCTTAGCTAATAAGTTATTAAAAACTAAAAAAAATACCTTAGTAATATTATATATATTAGTAAGGGGCGCTTAGGCTATTTATAAGTGTTTTAATTATATAATAAAGTTATTATTATTATATATATATTATATATTTTATTTATTATATTACTAAACTTTAGTTATTTATAATATTTCTTATATTAATAATTAAAATAAAAGTTTAAAAATAAAATAATAACCTTAGTCTT
>SRQA01001177.1:0-12185 GCA_018360365.1 Claviceps citrina
AAATAACAAGCAATGCGCGCGCAAAAGGAAGTACTAGGATTCTAGTTAACGTTATTAATATTACTATCTAGCTAGCTAAGTAGGAGGCCTTTTAGTAGTTTTTGTAATGCGCAAAGTTATAGGTTATGTAACTAGCGCACTAGCTACCTATCTAAGGCGAGCTTAGATACGGCTAATTAGAATGCGCTAGGTCTACGTTAACCTAACCTGTTGCGTTGATATTAACAGGTATAAAGGGGGTATAATAGGGTCTTTATATTACCTTTCCTTCCTTTCTCTTTATATCTTTTAATAGTATTCTAATGCCTATTAGTAGTAGTAATAAGGCTAGTTTATAATATTTAAAAAATATTCTCTAGCCTTATATTTCTTTTAGCTACTAAAATAAATTAATATACCTTTAAATATAAACACAAACACATAGGCTAATAGACTTACTTCTCTTATAATAAAAGATATAATAGTAATTCTTAACTATATTAATATAACCCTAACTATATAAGGTAACACCCTTATAGCTATATAATAGCGCCTTAATACTATATAGGAGCGGGAAGACGCTACTATAATAATAATTTAGGCTATATAGGCCGCTGCTAACTATATAATCTAATTTACTACTACTACTACCTTAGCTATATCCCTTCCCTTACCTACTAATATAACCCTTTTTTCTAGAGTAACTAACCTCCCTTTACCTCCTACTACGCTCCTAGTCTGCTATAAGCTAATTCTAATAGGCTTTTCTTATAATAATAAATAATCTACCTTTAATGCCTAGCGCTTCTTTATAGTATATAAGCTATAAGTAAATTATAACTTTATTAGTTTTGCTATAAACTAGTAGATATTTATTTACTAGAACCTCTTATTCTTTATTTAAGCTAAGGTTGCCTTATTCTTTAAAAAGGGTAATTTTATTTACTATAACCTAGCTACCTTTCTAGACTATTTCTCTAAGCTTTACTCTAAGCCTTATTACTATAAGATAGCCTTTACTAAACTTAACTAAATAAAGTAGGCTAGTAATAAATCCTTCTTTGCTTTCTTTATTTACTTTAAGCAAAAGCTCTCCCTTACTAGTAATATAAGCTAGGATAATAAGGTTTATCTTATTAAGCTATACTATATACTTAATAAGTAAATGTATAGTATATATATTAGCTATAGTATTTCTTATAATAGCTATAATACTACTATAAAGCAATACTATACTATTGCCCTAAACCTTAAGACCTTTACGCTTAAGGATTACTTTTACACTAAGTGTCTAATAAATCCTCTAGCCTAGTATTACTATACTACTAACTATAAGGAGAATATAATTATATCTAGAGTAAATACTATAAGAACCTAGGGTAAGGGTAGGAAAAAGAAGAAGCTAAAGGCTAAGAATATAGCCTTGCTCTTTACTTAGGCGTAAGCTAAGTAAGTAACTAACTAGGAGATAGTATATTACTAAAAGTCTAGTGCTTACTTATACTATAAAAAGATAGGTTATATAGCCTATAACTACTCCCTTCTTCCCCCTTTTTAGCCTAAGGTCTATATTTAATAAGTTATTACTAAGGCTAATAACTATAAGTATAAGGAGGAGGAGGAGAATAAGATAGGAAAAAACTAGCCCCTATAGTAAGTCTTACGTAGAGGCTTCTAAGCTTTATTATATAGCAAACTCTAGGTTAGAAGAAGGTAGAGTTAATAAAGTATAATAAAATTTATAAATATATAAATTGCCTAGTATTCTTTATTTTTATTCTCTTTAACTTATTCTCCTTTATAAACACCTTAATTAACTATAGCTATAAGTACTATAGTATTATTAGTAAGTCTGCTACTTAATAGCTAGGCCTTAAGCTTATCTAGCTACCTTTAAGGCGCTAGGTAAGGACTACTATTAAGGTTTAATAGTAAGGATAATAGGCACTTAAGAGGGAGTTTAGTATTACTTACCTTGCTTATGCTATAATTAATATTAATAGCTAGTAGTTATTTATTTGCCTTTATATAGTCCTAGGCCTTGCCTAGGATATAATCTTTAGCCTACTATAAATAGAACACTATAATATTACCCTTTATACTACTTAGCAAGAGCTAATAGTAAGTATAGTAAAAAGCCTTATAGTATAGGAGTCCTTAAGTTATGCCTAAGGTAAGGCTATATAGGGCATAATAGGGTCTGCCTTTATAGCTATAGCTAAGTAAGCTTGCTGCCTTTAGGATATAACTATTTAGTTTATAAGTACTAGCTTATATAAGTTAATATTTATCCTTTAGGTTACTATGCCTAAGTTATAGCCTAAAAACCCTTATATAGCCCTACTAGCTAAGCTTTATAACTTTACTAATCTCTTTAATAAGTCTAAGGCAAACACTCTCCTACTCTATTATAACACCTTAAACTACTATATTTATCTTTATAAGTCTCCTAATAAGTCCCTTCCCTCTCTCCCTTAGAGCTTATTATACTCTATGCCTTAGAACTAGTTACTTAAACTTTAGTAGTAGCTTATAAAGCTCTTAGATAAGGAATAAATCTAAGCTAGCTTTTCTTTAGTAGCTACTCTAGTCCTCTTAGTTAAAAAGGCTAGTAAGGGCTAGTAGTTTTGCGTAAATTACTATACTTTTAATAAGATTATAAAGCAGGACTACTACTTATTACCTTTTATTAAAGAAACCCTTTACTCTCTAGCTTATATATAATAGTTTACTAAGGTAAATATTTAGGCAGCTTTCTATAAGCTATAGGTTACTAAAGGAGATAAGGCTTTTATAGTATTCTAAACATAGTTTAGGCTATTTAAGTAGCTTATTTACCCCTTTAGCCTAGTAGGTGCGCCTGCTACTTTCTAGTATTATATTAATAACGCCCTTAGTAATGCCCTTAGTAACTTTATTATAGTATACTTAGATAATATTCTAGTTTATTCTAGTAGCTTAAGGCGTGACTATTTACAGAAGGTTTGCGTGGTTTTTAGCTACCTGCGGGCGGTAGGCCTTTACCTTAACCTTAATAAGTTTATCTTTACTACCTAATAGGTCTACTACCTTAGGTATATTATTATAGCAGGCAAGAGCATGCGCCCTAACCCTACTAAGGTCTAGGCTATTTAGGACTAGGCAGCCCTAACAAAGCTATAGGGTATATATTGTTACGGTCCAGAAGGGACCTCCACAAATACGTGGGTACCCTCACTATAAAGGAGGGATTCAGCTAGACTTAGGTAGACAATTATTAATCATACACTTACACACACTACGTACACTTCAGCACTCATCGTGACTAAGGTGTAAGGTGTAACACCCTTTATGACCTTTATGACGAAGTCCTACCCGACTAGTGGACTTCCCCCTTATGCGTGAGGGAACTAACACGTAACATATATAGCTTCCTTAGTTTTGCGAATTTTTACTATAACTTTATTCCGAATTTCTCCTAAGTTACTAACCCCCTTTATAATCTTATAAAAAAGAGCATCCCCTTTGTCTAAGAGTAGTAGGAGGCCTACACTTTTAATAAGCTTAAGCGCCTTTTTATCTTAAACCTAATCCTAGCTTAATAAGACCCTAACTAGGATATAATAGTTAAGGTAGACTAATCTAGTATTACCCTTAGTAGTTACCTTCTCTAGCTCTAGATAAATAGTATTTAGTACCTTATTACCTACTACTTAGCCTAGCTAACCCCCCCTTAGTAAAACTATACTATTTATAATAAGAAGCTCCTAGCTATTATCTCCTACCTTAAGGTATAGTTAGCTAAGCTCTAGGGTGTTTTTAAGCCCTTTACTATCTACACTAATTATAAGAGCCTTAAGTACTTTATAACCCCTAAAATTATAACTAAGTATTAGGCTTACTAGGCTAAAACACTTTTATAGTATTATTACTACCTATAGTACTAACCTATATAGTACTAGTAATATACTAATACACTCTCCTAATAGGGCTAGGATAAGGTAGGGCTAACCTTATAGTATAGCTACCTCCTTTAACCTTTATTTATTTAAGCTATTTTTATAAGTAACCCTAACTCCTTTAGCACTAATATAGCACTACCCTTTAGTAACTAGGTCTTTTCCTCTCCTTACCTTTAGGCGCTCTAGGATATAGTAGTTACCTATAATATAATATACTACTATTACCTTACTACTATTTATAGGAATATATAGTAATTCCCTATAAAAGCTAAGATAAGGAAGTAAATTATAAACTATAGTATTAGTACTTATAAGGTGCTTTAGTTCTATAGCTAAATATAAGTGCCTTAATAAAAGCTATTAATAACTACCCTTATCTAGGAGTGCTATAAGTTACTAGTAGTAGGCTATTTAGGTTATAACACTACCTTTTAGACCCTTTAGTAATAATTCTACTAAGTAGGTATATTCTAGGATATTGCCTACTATATCTAGAATTATTACTACTATAGTAGCTATAAGAGCTACTAGTAGTAGCAGGGCCTCCTAAAGCCCCTTCCTATTCCTAACTACTTTTAGTCCTAGATCTTAGTTAACTTTATAATAGGCCTGCTTATGTGTAGGCTATCTAATCCCTCTTCCCTTATAGTAATTATAGACTACCTTTCTAAGTTTATTTAGCTTAAGGCTATAACTAGTATCTTTGCTAAGGTATATATAAAGAGGTTTAAAATATACTAGTAGTAGTTCTATAAGTTCCCTACCTTTATTATTACTAATTATAGCTTAGACTAGCTAAGTAAGTTCTAGACTACCTTATGCTTAATTATTAAGACTAAATAGTTACTTTCTACCTCTTACTACCCCTAGACTAATAGGGGCATAGAGTAGGCTAACTAAAAGGTATAGGCTATCTTATATTTTTATATTTTCTTCTTATAGTTTAATTAGCCTAAGCACCTAGTAGTATACTAGCTTATACTTAATAATTAGGCTTCTTTTATTACTAGCTTTAGTCTAAACTAGTTACTTTATAGATATAATATTAATCTAGTCTAGGTTCTTATAAACCTTACTCCTAGCACTACTATAAGTATAGGATAGGTAGCTTAGTTTGCCTTATAACTTTAGGAGGCTTCTAAGCTAGCTTAGGTAGCTATTACCTTTACTTAGTAATAATAATAAGATAGTATAGCTACCTTTTATTACCCTATAAAGTAGTTTTAGGTTAGGGACTAAGTATAGCTCTCCCTTTATTATATTAAAACTAACTACCCCTCTAAGAAGCTAGACTAGGTAGTAGCTAAGTATTATATTATAACTATCCCTATACTACTAATAGTTTATTTTAATATACCCTAGGGTATTTACTTTATTTTCTATATTAACCTTATTAAGCACACTACTACTAATCCACTCCCTAGCTAGCCCTAGTATAATACACGCCTAGGGCTTATATAAGTATAAAATAATAAGAATAATAAGCTTTACAAGAAATACTATATTAAAAAAGTGCTAGTAGCTTATAATATATAAGGCTATAAGTATTATTAGGATATTCTTATTAAATAAGTAAGATACTTAATACTAATATAGGAGCTACTTAAGAACCTAGCAAACACATAAGCCCTAGTAGATTATAAGGCAAAATAAGGTAGTATATAGTATAATAATAGTCTTTAGTAGGTTCTTAAATAGGGTTCTCTTATAAAGCTATATATATTTATTACTTAGGGCTTAACTTACCTTAAATTAGTTTTTTTTTCCCTTTCTTTTACCTACCTTTCTTTCTCCCTTACCTTAGTAAACTTTATATTAGTTACTAGGTAACTCTAGGGGTAGTTTATTATTATAAGGGTTAGGGAAGGGGGTATTATACTATATTTAAAATAGCGCTATTAAGATTACTTATATATCCCTTTTATCTCTCTCTTAGTAGTATTAATAGCTCTCTAGTATATGCCCTTATAAGGCATATTAGGGGTGTTAGGGGGTGTTTAGTAATTCCTTTACTTATAGGCTAGGCTTATAAGATTACTATAGTAGCTATATAATACTTTATAGTATTACTATTTACTTCTTTATAGCCTTTTATATAGCCCTAAAAGACTATATAGTATACTATTAGTAGCTAGCTATAGCCTAGGCATTTTACTCTTTTTATATAAATAATATACTTCTAAGCTAAGCAAGGGGTTAGACTAGTAGCTATATAATGCCCTAAATAAGGGCACTAGGGGATATAAGAAATAAGTTAGTAGCTATATTACTAGGTAATATAGATATAGCACTCCCTATAATAAGTATATTATTAGTAGGTATAGTAGTAGTAAGGGTATTATAAATAGTCTAGATAGTAACTAAGGCATACTTAGCATAGTAGTATAGGTTAATAAATTTATTACCTAGGGCGCGGAATTTAGGTGTTAAGACAGCGGCCGTCCAGATCCGCTAGGTCCCCTTATGATGCACCTCTGGTGTGACAACGGCGCGGCCCCCGGCCACGGCGCGGCCCCCGGCCACGGCTTGCATTAGGGCGCGCATGGTGTGCCTAATGCGGGGATTAGCCGCTAGCGTACGCGTGTCCTACACGCATTTTTAGTAGCCCTTCTAGCAGCTCTTATATAACTTCCCGCGGGGACTACGCTTATAGTTTAGTTTGCCTAATTAAATAGTAATAAGGATATACTAAATACAAGGCAGGTTAATAGTTATAGGTATAGTATTACCCTCCTTATTAAAGTCTCCTTCTATAATAAACTTGCCTAGGGCCTACGCTTAGTACTAATATAAAAGCAAGATATTACCCTACATACTAAGAGGTAGTTATAAGGGCTAGTATAGTATGCCTAAGGAGGGCTATAGTAGCTATAAGTATATATAAGTAGCTAGGGCAGGTAGGGGCTACTTACTAATATTCTAGAAGCTATATAGGAGAAATAGCGCTTAGGTATAGCTTAGGTAGTATAGTAATAGCAAGTACTATAGTAGTAGTAGGCCTTAGGGTAGCTATAATATAATAAGTAACTAAGCATAGGATTTAGTAATATAAAGTAGGCTTAGAAATAATAATAAGTTTATATAAAAGTAATAAGTAATAAAATAAAAACTCTTTATAATAGGGGGGATAAAGAAGAATAGTTAGTAGGACTTTAGGGGCAAATAAGATAAGGTTTTTATACCTCTAATAAGCGTTTAATATAGCGTTATTTAGTTTAGGTATTACGCGCAAATAATAATAACTATAGGTTCTTATAATACTAGCTAGCTATACTAGCTATTAATAGCTTACTTCTCACGCCTAATACAAGCGCCTTACTCTAACTAAGTACTAATATAAGGCAAGTTACTTAGACATAGTCTAACTACTAGTAACTATTAATAGCTTATATTTTACTTCTATACTAGCTATTTAGTATAGTATATTATGCTTATACTATGCTTATTATATTTATTATATTACTTATTTACACTACCTAGTAAGGTTTATAGTTTTATTTAGTTTTATATCCCTTTATCTTAGTTTACTTGCTTATCCCTAAACTATTTCCTTAACTTACTAGTCTAGTGCCTATCCTAGCTAGGCTAGCTTACCTCCCCTAGTAGCGTTTACGCTTATCTCCTAGTAACTATAAATATAATAGGGATGTTTTGTTTATTAATTTACTTACCTATAGCTTTTTCTTACTAACCTAATGCTTTTATATAAGTAGTGTTTGTATAACATAGCTACTACCTAAGGCAGAAGGCTATATAATAATATTAGGCTTTGCTTAATATAAAGCTAATATAAGTGCGTATTAGTAGTTATACGCACCTTGCCTTGCGTGTAGGGCTTATATATAATAATAGGGGGGTATTTATAACAAGGGTATAAAGGAGGCATAACAGGGTCTTTATATTACTTTTCCTTCCTTTCTCTTTATGTCTTTTAATAGTATTCCGACGCCTATTAGCAGTAGCAATAGGGCTAGTCTATAACACAAGCTTATAATAGTAATATAAGCTAAGGCTAGACTAAGGAATCCTAATAAAGAGTTATTATACCCCTTATAATTAAGATTATATTCTTTAGTAAGTAGGCATAGTAACTATCCTCCCTCTTACTATAGTACCTTATATTAGTAGCTTTAGGAATTACCTTTCTAAATATAGTAAAGAGTAGTACTAAAAAATTATCTATATCTTTACTTTATAAGGAATTCCCCTCTTTCTTTATTTGCTTTAACTACCTTCTTTATAGCATAACCTATAAATTAGTAGGGTTATAAGGGACCCCCCTAAACACCCTATAAGATTAGGCTCCCTAAATCCCTATAACACTAGCTAGTAGTATTAAATTCTATAATAAGTTATAATCCTATAGGTAACTATAGGCTCTTATAAAATCTAAAGAATTACTATTACTAGGTGTTAGGACCAGAAAGCCACGAGGTTGCCTCAGGCTAACAGGATCCATTTGCACGAGCAAGCCTCTGTTAGATTCGCGTTATATAACAAGGTTATTCGCCGCGTATAAGCGCTAGACTTGTAGCGAGGTATAACCACTAGACTTATAGTAAGGACTAGAGGTATGTAATACTTGTAATTATATAGGCACAGACCTCTAACTAGATTAGATAGAAGGGGGCAAGAATTAAGACCGTTACCTATTGCTACATACCTTCGAATAAGCCGTGGCTTCCTTGATCTCTCACTCTGATATCCCTAACCTATTCATAACACTAGGGGAGTTAACTTAACCCTTAGCAGGGACTAAGTAATATTTCCCTTGCTTCTCCTAGTCCTACTAGGAGCTTTTATAAACTAGACTAACCTCCTACTATAGTTAGTATAGTAAATTAGTAAAGATATTTACATATAATAAAAGCAGCACCTTATAGGCCTCCCTAAGGCTTAGGGCAAGAGCTAATATAATAGTTAGCTCCCCTAGGCCTTCCTAACTTTAATAGGAGATCTTATAAGCCTACTTAATAATAGCCTTAAGGGTTAGTTCTAGACCTAGGCATTAAAGTAGCTTAGATATAGGATTTGCTACTATAATAAAAGCCTAAGGGAAATATTCCTTAATAAGGATAGTAGTAATATACTACTATACCTAATAATAACCTTAATTATTAGAGATCTTATAAGTATTTTTATCCTTTACTTTACTCCTTACTAGAATTAAATCTAGTAATAGCATTATAAAAGATTATAAACCTTTATTGTTAATATCAACGCAACGGGTCGGGTCAACGTGGACCCGGCGCATCCTAATTAGCCGCATCCGAGCTCGCCTCGGATAGGTAGCTAGTGCGCTAGTTACATAACCCATAAGATTGCGCATTATAAAAACTACTAAAAGGCCTCCTACTTAGCTAGCTAGATAGTAATATTAATAACATTAACTAGAATCCTAGTACTTCCTTTCGCGCACACACTACTTATTATTTCTTATACCTTTATTATTAATTTACCTGTATATAAATTAACACTAATTAGTGGTAATTATACTATAAATTAGCTAGATTTATACATCCTACAAAATGCTAGTTTCCGCTTATAGTAGCTAATTTTTCACGAAATTAGTAAAGTTAATCCTACTAAACAAAGGAAGCAATATAAAAAAGATAATTCTATAATTATAAATAAATTTAATCTATCCCCTTTAGGGAAGCTCTTTAGGGTTTATTTATAAAGCTATTTTATGCGAAGAAAGGAAGCTTACTATAGCACTATGCTGCTTGCTTTAATAGGTATAATTTTTCCTCTTTCTAGCCTTAAACGCCTATTAGAGGAATTATTATATCTCTTATTTATTACAAGATTTATTAAGCCCTTAATTTAATTAAATCTATTAGTCTAGACTAATAACTACCACAGATTTCTACCCTTTTACCTGCTTTACCACCTACTTTACTATTTTTTTATTAGATTTCTATCCTCTTTACCACTAAATATAATATATATTTATAAGTAAACAAAGCCCCTAATCTATTAATCTTAACAATAAAATCCTAGAGCTCCCTTAGATCCTATTAATATATAGAAGAGTAATTATAGCAAACTAGCATAAGCTTAACCTATTAGATTTTAATCTTAGTAAGGCTATAAGTACTAAAATATATAGCTAAATTGCTTTTTTTATTACAAAAGCTAAGACTAAAGACCTCTCTAGTAAGCTCCTTTAGCAGAAGCTTAGAGACTAATTTATAGACTAGACTAAGGAAGCCTTTAAACACAGGAATACTAAAGTTATTTGCGTTTTTTATAACTTCCTATAAAAACATAATATTTACTTCCTATTAAACTAATTATTTATTACTAGTAAGCTTATAATAGTAATATAAGCTAAGGCTAGACTAAAGGATCCTAATAGAGAGTTATTACACCCCTTATAATTAAGATTATATTCTCTAGTAAGCAGGCAAAGCAACTATCCTTCCTCTTACTATAGCACCCTATATTAATAGCTTTAGAAATTACCTTCCTAGATATAGTAAAGAGTAGTACTAAAGAATTATCTATATCTTTACTTTATAAGAAATTCCCCTTTTCCTCTGTTTGCTTTAACTACCTTCCTTATAATATAACCTAGAAATTAGCAGGGTTATAAAGGACCCCCCTAAACACCCTATAAGATTAAGCTCCCTAAATCCCTATAATACTAGCTAGTAGTATTAAATCTTATAATAAGTTATAACCCTATAGGCAACTATAAGCTCTTACAAAACCTAGAAGATTACTATTACTAGGGAAGTTAACTTAACCCTTAGTAGGGACTAAGTAATATTTCCCTTACTTCTCCTAGTCCTACTAGGAGCTTTTATAAACTAAACTAACCTCCTACTATAGTTAGCATAGTAAATTAGTAAAGATATTTATATATAATAAGAGTAGCACCCTATAGGCCTCCCTAAGGCTTAGGGCAAGAGCTAATATAATAGTTAGCTCCCCTAGGCCTTCCTAACTTTAATAGGAGATCTTATAAGCCTACTTAATAATAGCCCTAAGGGTTAGTTCTAGACCTAAGCATTAAAGCAGCTTAGATATAGGATTTACTACTATAATAAAGGCCTAAGGGAAACGTTCCTTAATAAGGATAGTAATAACGTGCTACTATACCTAATAATAACCTTAATTATTAGAGATCTTATAAATATCTTTATCCTTTACTTTACTCCCTACTAGAATTAGATTTAGTAATAATATTATAGAAGATTATAAACCTTTATAAAATTTACTTTAATAAGGAAAAGTATAGTAAAGAGATATATAACTTTTTTAATAATAAGCTAAAGACTTTCTAAGCCCTTTATAAGCAAATTAACCTCCTAGAGTCCCTTTTTTATAAGGCATTTCCTATAATACTTAAAGGAAAAGCTTTAATATATTATAAGGACTTTCTCCTTAGTAAAAGTATAACTTTTAACTAAATAGTTAAATTTATTAAAGACTACTTTAAAACTATTAACACTACTTAGCTTTATTATAATAACCTTTACACAATTACGCTATATAAGGTAATAAGAGAAAACCCTAAAAAAAGCATACTTAAGGCCCTTAACCTCCTCTCTAATAAGATTATCTCTCTTTATTATAGGACTAAAGGCCACGTAAATAATAAGATTAACATATAAAACACACTTCTTACTACTATTAATAATATCCCTAAATATAGCCTTACAGCCTATAATAGCCCCTTTATATACAAGGACCTAATATTAAAGCTCTAGAAAAGTATTAAAGTAAAGCAAGCTAAAAGAAACGCTACTAAGCGTAGTGTGTTCTATTAAAAAGAGGCTAAAGTTAACTCTAATACTATGTTTTACACTAATCGCTACTATAAGAAGAATTATAACTTTTAATAGTAATAATATAAGCTCTCTATTTGTTATAAGGGCCGCTACTTTATTTATAAAAAGCAAGGGTGCTAGTTTATAAAGCACTCTACTAAAGAATATAAGGTATTACAAAGGCATTAGAATTAATTTAAATTCTATTATAGTAAGCTAACTAAGTAAAAGTAGTAGTAATTCCTTACTTATATTAAGGGCAAGGATAATAATAGTAGTAATCCTAATAACCTTAAGCAATTAATCCTTAAGACTAAGGTAATAATAGCTTTAATAAATAAAACTAAAAAGAATAATTACTTTAATCCTCCTGCGGGTCCTTTGTAATTCCTTACTATAGTATTATAAAGGTTAATACTCTTAATAAAAATCCCTAATAGTAGTAAGGTGCTTAAGATACTTTAAGACTAGTTATTTAAACACGCCC
>SRQA01001178.1:0-12158 GCA_018360365.1 Claviceps citrina
ACTCCGTGTGGCTGTCATGTCTTTTTTTGAAAAAAAAAAATAGGAAAGAAAAGAAGGAGAGAAGGAAAAAGAAAGAAGGAAGCACTTGGGCCTCAGGCCGGCCAGTGTGCTGGCACTCATAGCCCCATCTGCTCGGGCCAGCCGCCATACCATCCGTGCCTGGACCTCGAGGAGATTTTCCGAAATCCCGAATATCACGGACCCTGTATACAAAACACTGCTGTACCTATATTTATACATGCGGAAAGCAGGCGCCCACCCTCCCCCCCCCCCCACCTCCTGCACAACCCCTGGGCCTTCTCGTCCTCTGAGCTTTGTCTCTGGATTTTGATTTCGCGAGTGCTGCACTCGTGCTCTTCCACCCTTTTGTAACGACCGTGAAAAGAAAATGAAAAAGAAAGGAGAATAGAAAAGAACAGGAGCGGAGGAGAGAGGAAAAGGGGGGCAGAGACAGAGGCAGAGGCAAGGACGTGGCGCTGGTAAAACATACGAACGAACAAGGTTGCGGGGGGTAAATCTGGAAAGATCTAGGAACTTGTGATGACTATGGGGTGAGTGCTTTGGATAGGGTGGGGGGAAGTTGCTGTCCATGCCAAGATGCCAGAATGCTGTACACGTTTGATATTTCGACGGGCAAGGCGGGCTATCCAAGATTGATTTCATTTCCCCCTTTTTTTTACCTCTTCTTCGCCTGCCTCCGGTCTTGCTAGCAACAGCCTAAAGCCGCAAAGTGTCGCGTCTGTCCACTTCTCCCATGCAGGAGCATGATCCATCATGCCACACTGCTTGTTTGAGTCGAAGCCAAGCTTGCGGCTTAAAATCCCCAATGCCAAAATCGGGCCCTACCTCCCGTCAACACTAACAGCAAAAGCACTGCCCAGAAGGATGGCCGGCTCATCCAGACTATGGTGCTCGTAGCTTTACCAAAAACCCCGTCAGTTGGTTTTGAAAAAGTCTCAAAAGGAAGAAAGGAGAAGAGATGAAAAAAGGAAAGAGAAAAAGAAGGAAACGAAAAAAATACTCCCGGCATTTGTCCGTGAGCGACGCAACATGAGCGGGAAAAGATGTCGACAGTACCTTAGGGTGCCTACGCCACCAGCCTCGAGAAGGAACGCCGGCCCGTCCTGCAGAGACTTGCCAGCCCAGCGCATGGCGAGGGCGCGCAGGATGTGGCCGTGGGCGACGATGAGCACGTCGCCGGGAACGTCTTGATTGGATTTGTCCATCGCTGGCTTGTGCCACTTTTGGCGGATCTCCTGGATGAGTCGGTCGAGTCTGTCTGTGATTTGCTCGGGGCTCCTGTGCAGATGAATGGGGGGGGGGAGGGGCGTGTCAGTTTCATGGGGTTTCATTGAGACCAAAAAGAAAGAGAGAGAGAAAAGACTGATGGACAGGCTGTGTCATGTCATGTCATGTTGACGTCGGGTTTTCCATGTTGCGATGCATCTGGACAATGTGGACGAGTCTGCAGACCGTGTGTGTGCATTCGTACTCACTCGCCGCCCGGACAGCCGTCCGTCCAGATGTCCCAGATTCCCGGGATGCCCTCGTCAGCTCGCATTTTGCGAATCTCGGGCGAGGTAATTCCCTCGTAGTCACCGTAATCCCACTCCCTCACGTCTTCTGTCACTTCGACGTTGGCGTGGCACTCCGGGCCGTTCGGCTCACGGGCGCCATGGGCCTGCCACGGCAGGGTCCCCGATATGTCCAGGTTTATCAACTCGAACGTTCGTTGGGCACGCTTTCTCGGCGACACGTATCTGTCATGCAAGACGATGCCCGGTTAGCTCCCGTGACTGTATCCCCTTGACAAGGGCAATGAGCTAGATCAAGTCCAAGCCAGTCCTGACTTTCTCCGAAAAGGATGCAAAAAAAAAGGGGGTCACGGTCAGAGCTGCTGCTATGCAATGGGATTCCAGCGCATGGGTGTAAGCGTAATGCGTTGCGTTGCATAACCGACTGGCTGGCCCATCCCGGCAAATGCGTTTCAAAGCGTGGTTGGAGCAAAGCGGCTATGAAAAGGAAAAAGAGAAAAAAAATAAAGGGAAAGGGGAGGGCGGAGAGATTGTCCCGCATAAGACCCTCAAAGCTTGTTTATTCCTTTTTTTCCCGAACCAATTCCCGACTGCCACACAACAAGGGCCGCAAAGCTGCCGTGTTCGACTTGAGCGCATTCTAAGAAAACGCACTTCCCCCCCCCTCCTTTTGCAACTGTGCAAGTAAATCAAAGTTTCGGAGCAGGTAGATCCAGAGGTCGGCAGGTGCATCCAGACGAGTCAATGGATTCGGCGATGCAGAAGACAGAGGGGGGAAGAGACAAGTGGGAAACTGGACCAAGGATGCCGCGTAGGAAGCCAGCTCGAGCAACGTACATGTGCGCCAATTTGTGAGGGACAATAAGCCGGTCGTCTCCGACGAGTGCCTTTCCAGTCGCGCGCACTCTCTTCTCCCCATTGGACGTGAGGGGTATGTCGGTGCGGCCGGTGTGCTTTCCGCTGAGCGACCACTCTGTCTCGCCATGCCGGACGAGGAAGAGACGAGGCGTGGCCATGATCCCGGCTGTCTTGTCCAGCGTTGCGGTCCGCAAAGGTGAGGGCGAATGCTGGCCTCGGTCGGGCACACTCCGCTCCGGGGGCGGAGGTCGGTCTAGAGTCTCGTGACAGGCAATCAATGGCCTGGCGCTGCTGATGCCGAGCTTTGTTTTGTAAGAAGAAGAGAAGAAGAAGAAGAAGATGGCGGAGCGCAGAAGGGGCTATCGGAGATGTCGCTGGGTGGTGAGGCACGACGACGACGACGACGACGACGACGACGACGACGACGGAGGCGCCCAAATGAGCACGCAGCTGCGCCGGAGCTGCTGTGGACCCTGGACGTCATCAAACCGCCGAGTGCCGCCAGCTGCTGCCACTGCCCGGCGGGGCCCGGCGCATCGGCCCCATTGACACACCATCGCTGGCTGCTGTCGTTTGGTTTCATCAAGGTTTCATAACAAAGAGTGCATACACTCTGTGCGCTGTGGACTGTCCCTCCCTGGCTGGGTTTCCCCTCTTAGAGAATTATTATTATTATTATTATTATTATTATTATTATTATTATTATTTTTTGCGCCTCATCTTCCCACACAGTGCAATGCACCGCCTGTCGCAAATCAGGTTTGATCATGCTTAGTCATCCCCGGCACGGCAATCACTCACTACACCTTCTTCATCGCCGACCTCTTCTCGCGACAACCAACATCGCCCTTGCCACGACGACGACGACGCCTCCTACACACGCGACCCGGGAATTCAGAGTCGAGAAAAACCCTCCGCTTGGTTACTCTCCGCGGCATCTCCATCGCCATTCAATTATCCGCACCGTCGACCTCTAGCCGTATCCCGTCATATCCCGACGCATCATCCCGGGGACATCTCCGCGGAAGACGCCAGCACAGCGACGACACGAGAATCACCAGCACACTCGGGCCAACAATCCTGTAGATGATGAGCTGATCAACACAACAACAATGGCGTACCAGTGGACCAGACACGAAAAATTCAAACGAGGCGTGTGGTCCGTTGCCGTGGCAGCTGTGATCTGTGTCGGCGCCATCACGGGTGCGCAGCTCAAGACGGATAAGCAAAAGAAAGAGGTTGGTTCCTTCTCCGTTCCATTCTTCTTTTTCACATCAAGGTCCTTTACCACAGAAAAAGGTCTCATTTCTTACTGAGCCGTTTGGGCGGTGGGGCGGTTGAAGATATCCCAATCCATTCACTATATTGACACATGAACCCGACCAAAAACAGGCCATCGCTCAGTTCAGATCGACATCAACGCTTGATCAGATTGCAATCTTGGAAGCGCAAAAGGATCATTTGCTGCACCAAAAGGCCGAGCTGGAGCGGAAGCTTGGTCTCTTTAGAGAGCGCGTGTCGGAGCGCCAAGGGGCGGAAGGGGAGAAATCGTGAATTAAAACAAAAAGGGAGACGGGCATTAACGACTGGCGTTTGATCACACGAGAAAAGATAGATAGATGCCCAATGGACGTGTACAATGTTCGATACACCCATCAACTCTCATCGACATTTAGGCGATTTTTCCTGTTTTTTATTTTTTTTTTTCTGCATGTCCGTTTGTTCCATCATTCCGCCCAGGCCCATCCTGGACAAATGCTTGCTGCCTTGCACGCCCTATTCATCCCACTTTCTAAATTCTCCGGCCCAATACCACCAGTTCAACATGATCCGGTGTCCCAGTCCGTCGAGCAAATCATCATCACCCTTTACTATTTCACTCCTCTTACCTACTCTACTACTCCATCGGATGAAGGTAGCGGAATAGCCTTGTATAGCAGGACCAATGCTGAATGCGATTCACCACCACCAGCCAGCGCCTCAACCTTGTCAACGCCGACTTCCGTCACCTTGTCGTCATTGAACCACCACCACATGCCGTCCTCCTCTCCCTTCTTTCCTGTAACGGGATCCACGGGGGCCGTCTTCTTGACGTACGCCGTGTAGTGACCGCTATCAGCGCTGGCGCCTTGGTGAGTTACCACACCGCGAAGCTCGTATATACCAGACTGGTTTGCTCCGTCATCCGTTCTGAGGGCAGGGTCGATGAGCGAGTTGAGCTCCTTCTTGGCGGCCACAAGAGCGGCATCTTTCTCGGCATCGATCTCGGCGTCCGTCTTGTACGTTTCGCCCATGGCAGTGTCTCCGTCCGCCGACGTCTTGGATTTCGAGTCGTTTCTTTCGGCTTGCTTCTCCTGTTCCTTTACTTCCCTCGCCGAGGGCAAGCCGGCGCCGCCAGCAATGTCGCCAAGATCACCGTCGGCGTGCTTCTTGCGGCGCTTTCGAGCCCGTTCAATGTCTTCTTCGTCTTTCCTGACCTCGCGAACCTTGTCGCGAACGGGTGCCAGAGCCTTTTTCAACTCATCCGAGCAAAATTCAACAATATCAAGCTCTTGGGGAAACGTGACTTTCCGCATAATTTTTGCCTTCTTCTGGGTGGCGCGTTTCCAAAAGAATCGCACAAAGTGCACAGTGAGATACTTTGGGGCTCGCGAGATCTTGGACGTCTTGGTATAGGTAGCATCGCGATTCAGGACATCCGAATGCTTGTCCAGCTTCTCGCTGAGAGCCGCCAGGATACCGTCTCGAAGGTGATTGATGGTGGCGTCAATGTGGCAGCTTAGCTTGTTGAATTTCTCCTTGGACGTAACAGCCTGTTCTCCGCCCTGGCGAGCTACTTCGTCATCACACTCCAAGACTGATGTAAATTCCCCGGACATGTATTTGGCAACAAATGAGGTCGCTGGTGCGTCTTCCTGGTCCCTGTTCAACATGTTTTGATCGAGCTGCTGGATGATTTGCGACCACGCCTCCTCGGCATCCTGCTGGGCATAATCATTGCTGGATTTGGCCCTTTCGGCAAATTGTGGAAACACGGCTCGTAGAGCAAGGAGAAAACTCAATGGTTGGTAGGCAGCCTGAGTAGCGCCCATCTGCGTGTACAAGGTCGCAAGTTCCAAAGCCAGGTCCTTTTGGGACATGTCGGGCCTCGAACCAGATACGCTCGGCTTATAATTCTGAAGCGCGGTTTGCAACTCAGGAATTGACCGCAGCGTTTGGAGTGTCGAGTTCAAGTAGCAAGTATTTCCGAGGTTAACCAGTCCAGATGGCGTCGCACCGGCTTGCTGAGCTTGTTCAGCTTCAGTCATGTCCTCGATAAATTTCACTTGACTCTTTGGGCGGACGATATCGCCGCTTCCTCCAGGAGTACCCATCATCATCATGACCTGCCCGGCCTTGAGGCCAAGTTTGCTCATGTCAGCATCGTCTTTTAGCTGGCCACCCTTGATCAAGATCTTTTGTCGATCGGGCTCGACATTGGTCAAGCTGAAGAGCTGGAGCTTGAAGTCTTCGCCAGTCGCGGATTCATCGATTTCAACATCGTACTTCTTTCCCTGGTGTTTGACCACAACTTGACAGTTGTCCCATGTCAGCATACTTTTGGCCACTGGCGGTAAAGCTCTGGAAGGAGGAGTTCATCAAACCTTTGAGAGGCGCCATGGTCGCCCTGAATAAGAGATGAAACGGCAATCTACAAAGGTGGTCTCTAGTTGCGTCAATATTGTTCGAATGGCGTACGTTTCCGCGGGGATGGAGATGCCAAATCAAGCAGTCGCAAGGAATGCTTGGTGGTGGTCTTAGCTTGGAGAATGGATAAGTTGAGAGGGAAGAAAGGATGGATCAAACAAATGCGTCACAGAGTTTGGTACCTGGCGCGCACGTCGAAGAAGCCTCCAGGCGACCACCCCGCTCCGCCCCACTCCGCCCCGCAATCGGCCGACTTTATTCAGCTCGAAAACCAAGGTCTAACAGAGTCGTGAAAAAACAAGAGCCAGAAATGAAAAGCCTGCCATCTACTTCGAAAGTCTGTGTGTGTGCGGTGAAAGTACAGTCGACCCTATTCAGCATCGCGGAACCGCCTCTGCTGTCAAGCAAATGCCTACCTAGACATGTTCTGGTGGAGTACTCCGCGGACCGCAGGGCAGCGATCGTGGGCTACCCTAAAGACCGAGAGCCAGCCACATGTGGCCAGTTGATCGTGCGGCTTGCCGACCTCCATGAAACAACATGCCGCTAAGTGACATGAATATCTGAATCCCGATGGACGTTGAAGGAACTGGGCGTACCATCCGCAGATGTTGTGATCTCCATTTCATTGGCATCAATGGTTATCTTGTAGAGTTGAATGTGAGAGATGAGCGCGGTGCCTCTCCGACAATCTTCATGTTCTCTGTCAGCTTGAATGCTTGTGCATAGCGTCACGTGAAAGTGGCCTAGCATGCCTCGTCACAGCCCCACGTAGCACGAAGGAGGGCAGCTCCAGCCTCATCCCAGGCAGCCCCATCACCACAGCGTCACTGACGGCGACCGAAGTTGCATGTATAGCCAGATCGGGCCCGTCTCTTCACGCCCATCATGGTAGGCAGACTCAAATCAGGAGCCATGAAAGCTTGTGCAAATGTCTAATATGCCTGTCTTTAGTCCCAGTCTTTGCGGCCATATCTGCAATGCGTGCGCAGCAGCTTGACCGCCGCACTCACCCTGTCCAACTTCGCATCTCAGACAGCCGAACGACATAATGTCCCCGAAATAGAAGCCCAGACATCACCCGAGGTCCTGCTGACTCCATTGACCATTGCCCGAAACGAGAACGAGCGCGTCCTTATCGAGCCGAGCATCAATTCCATCCGAATAAGCATCAAGATCAAGCAAGCAGACGAGATCGAGAACATACTGGTCCACAAATTCACAAGGTTCTTGACACAAAGGGCCGAGTCCTTCTTCATCTTGAGAAGGAAACCAATCAAGGTGGGCTCTGCACTAGGAACGGATCCTGGAAACTTTGGCTAGGACGGGTCTGACAGCTCGCTCTAGGGATATGATATATCGTTCTTAATAACCAACTTCCACACCGATTCCATGTTGAAGCATAAGCTTGTCGACTTCATCATCCAATTCATGGAGGACGTGGACAAGGAGATATCCGAAATGAAGCTTTTCGTACGTTGCACGTGCGTTGCTGGGTACAAACCGACACGTGACTGACAGTAGGCAGCTGAACGCGAGAGCACGATTCGTGGCCGAGTCATTCTTGACACCGGTATGTTGATCAGCATGCACCAATGCCATTCAAAGTCTGACGCCGTGCTATAGTTTGATTAAGCGTTGAGTAGAAGAAGGAAAATTCCAGCTGAGAGTTGGGGCGCACTGGAACTCCCCGCTAGGATATTCGCATCAGACGTGTCGCTGGGTGAAAACGAATGTCGACGCGGATCAAGTACCAATTGAACACGTACTCACACGCGACTCGAAATGGATGAATAGATATGAAATTACCCTGGAAGCAGAAATGAAAACAACTTTCACCTGTCAATACTCCATGCCTTTTCGGTGGCCAGGGTCCGGTAGAACTATGCCTTTAGGGGACGGCTGATTCTCATGGTGATGTTTCGTATATATACTGCTAACCGCTCCCACCTCCAGGCTGCACTTATCAAGTACGGCGATTCGACGGAAGAGTATATTGGTCCTGTTGGCGGATAATCGATGATTTTGCAGTTGCCTACACGTCTTCATATCATCACTAAGTGCCTTGGAAAGAGTGCATTGACAAGCACATGCCTGTGCTTGTCTGTTCACTTTTCCTTGAAGCTGACCGGAGGCTCACCTTGCCACTCGCAGCTGTCGGCAGCTGCTAAACATCAATAACAACAACAACAACAACAACAATCTTTGGCAATTCTTTCTCCACTCCCCTTTGCGCTCACAACCGCGCCCTAAAGGTAAAAATAATCACAATAATCACAACGGTGGTGCAAAGCTCCCACTTTTCCTCGATTTCTGCCCGCAATTGGAAACTCAGATTTGAATGTGCTATTTTGGAACAGATCTCGTTTTTTTTTTGAATGCGCTCACTTTTTCTTTTCACGTCATATTTTGCTCTTCTTCTCCTTTTGAGGCATATCCGCAAGTCCGTTGGGGTGATTTCAGTGCAGTTTCACCCACTGAAGCTCAGTAGGTCAACCATCAGCAAAGGTAAGAATTTGTTTTCCATTCGTTCACGTGCGGATGACTGAATATTAGAGGCTGCCATGCCAGGCTTTGCGCTTCTTGTTCTGGGCACTGAACTGAAAACTTTCCAGGTGCCACTCGCTCGCACTGGATCGGTTGCGGCAAATCTCGAAACCTAAAACAACAAATGAACACCGCTGTCAACTTGTCGCCATTGCCCTAGTTCGTGAATCAAGGTTAAAGGTGTCCTTTCGGAAAGGTTTGAGGCTGAATTCGCGAAAGCTTTATTCGTCATGAGCTCTTTTACTTCGTTGAACCCTCACTCGGCGGTCTGGGTCCCACCGGGCGCCACGGCTTCCAGTACTACGAGCGAGGTGAGCATAACCAGCTTCACCATGTCTTTGTTTTGACTGACGCAGCGTGAATTGTTTAGCAGTCAAGCGCATCTAGTGGCCGGGATGCCAGCGGCTTCGGCGGCTCGGACAATACACGGTCCACTACTGCTAGCTTTGCAGGATCGCTCGACGACTCGGTTGCTTTGAATTTGCTATCCCAGGCACTACGCCAAGGCGCAAAGGCCGAAGAGGTGGTTTCCTAGGATGGAGCCAAGCCTCATGTTGCCAAGCACGAGTCGGAGACATGTACGGGTTTCACCGACTATGGACCTTCGGGGGGTTCGTTCTCGCCTGCTGGTACTGGCCTGCCAGCGAGCCATTCCTACCAGTCTGTTGCCACTCTTGTCAGCCCGATTTCGCATGCAAGAGCCGACTCTTACGGCCAGGGCCGTGGCAGTCTGATGAGTCCGGAGTATAGGAGACTTGGGACCTTTACGGAGCCGCGAAACTATGCTCCGCGAACATCCGGTCGTCCACTTTCACTTCCCAAGGAGCCTCCCCCAAAATTTGACCTGAGCGGGGCCGTGGCTGTTCAAAGCCCCGGCACAACTCATTCTGCCGAGCAGGCATTTCAGAACTCCGTGGTCCCCTTTGTGGAACAGCCATACTCGTCCCCGCAGAATCAGCTTCAGAGTCTGTCATCGAGCCAGCTGAACCAGCTGACAGCAGCAGAGAATGGACTGCCCACTCTCCAGGTCGCGCTGCAGCCTGAAAACTTTCCTTTTCTGGAAGGAGCACGGCAGTCTATGGCTGTGAATTACGGCGTAGTAAAGCTCAGAAACGTGAGTTCTACCCATCTGTATGTAATGCGACTGATCAGTGATGCTAATCCAGCAAGGAAGATTCCCTTTGCAACGAAACGATCCGAGGTGATTGCCTTTCTGGGCCGCAACTCGAAAATCTTGAATGACGCAGATGAGCCTGTGCACATCATCATGGAACGGGTCACGAGTAAGACGATGGACGCTTATGTCGAGTTTGTAAGTCTCGAAGATGCCAACAAAGCAGTTGAGAAGCATCACCAGCACGCTCTGAACGGGCGAGTCAGCCGACTTGGCGATCGCCCCGTAGACGTGGAGCTCTCCAACCAGGAGAGTCTGATGAAGGATCTGTTCCCCCTGGCCAGAGGCATCGTGTGGAACGGAACGACGCCGAATTTCAAGCCCTTCAATCATCAAGAGCCGTGGGAGAACTTCAAAGGCTTCGTCTCGGAGGAAGAAATGGTCATGTTGGTGAAGCACGTCGAGGTTCCTCACCGCGTGAGCCTTGTCCCGCCGTCCCTACTTCTTGCAAGCCAGGCTAACCTGGGTCATTAGTCGCCATTCTCCAAAGACTGCCCTCAACGGCCGTACGAGTGCTTGATCAGCACTCTGAGGAAGTTTCCCTGGTACGCCACCGACCGCATCACCATCAGCCAGCGGCGCGCAGCCTTTGCGGCAACCTGTGAGCTTCTTCGGCTGCTTGCGCGAAGCATCCAGAAGCAGGATGACCCAATCAACCTGAACACTCAGCTTCACCGCCGCCTGGTGACTACGGCCATGAAGTGTCCTGGCTTCACGCCACTGATGAAGGACGACATTGCCTACATAGCGGGTTTGTCCGAAACGGACGAACGCGAATTCAACCAGCCTCGCTTGGCCAGCTGCTGGCGTCACCAGTACAGCATCAGTCCCAAGCCAGGCGTCCCTCTTGATGTGCTCGAGGTATGTATGACACGACAATCATTCATGTGCACGCACACACACCCAACGCAGACGGACGACTGTCGTTTTGAAGCACTAACCCGTCGTCACCTTGACAGTGGTACATTGCCATTATTCGCGAGCAGACGCAGCGGGACATGCTGACGCGTCAACACTCTGAGCGCACCATCCTGCAGGAAAAGAGCATGGAGACGGACATGTACTGGGGCTATTTCTGGGCGGAGCTTGGCTATTCATTCGGGCCCGTCTTTGACCACATGACGTTGTCTCAGGCCGCCGAGGCTGAGTTTTCGGCTGTTGAGCGCATCCTCGCGCGCGCGCTACCTTCTTGCTGATGGTCATTTCGTTCTTCTTCTTCTTCTTCTTCTTCTTCTTCTTCTTCTTCTTATCCGGCCGTTTTGGGTGTTATTAACAATTGGGGATTGATTGGAGAGTGATATAGGTTGATGATGATTTGCGCCCAAAAAATCCTTGCGATTGAGAAAAAAAAGAAACTAGCAAAAACTGGGATATGGTCATGGTTTTGGGCTTTAGGAGAACACACAACACAGTGCAGTTGGGGATTTTGTTTTGGCTTGCCAAAAGAAAAAGGCCTTTTTCTTTCCATCTTCATCGCAATTTTGGTTTGGGACACTTGGCAGTCTCTCCGACGCCCCGGATACACGTTATGGAGATGCACGCTACGGACGACAGGGTGTGTTGTCTTCACGCTGAACATGTCTACGGGGTCAGGGAGCAAGAAGGGGCTACGACGAAAAGGCCGATAAAGACTGGGGGGAAAACTGGGAGTTGTGGTTCATGGGGGGGACACGACAAAAGATTTTGAGTTGGTTGAAAGGAGTTTATTGCTATCGAGCACGTGGGCTGAGATATGGAGACAGGACAGCAAGCAACGGGGATCAACAAGAACGAGCTCAAATTTGACAAAGGTGAACCTGGACACGGACTGCGGTTCTTGGGGTACATGGATGGATTGTGCTTGGATCTCGTCGCGGTTCTACATCATCAGAGCTTTGTTTGTCGTTTCGTTATGTAGCTAGTAGGTACCCGGTAGGCACCCAGTTGCAGTACGTAGCCTATATATAGGAATGGAAAAGAACAAGACGAGTCGTCGTGTGCTGGCTGAATGGGGATGTGTGATTATCTGGTGAAGCGCGACGTGTGGCTGCGATTTTTTTTTTCCTTGTCGATTTTGATTTGCCGGGGCATGCAGCGGCGAGCACAATGGACTGTGAGGCGCGTGATGAGTTGAAAAATGCAATTCATGCAGGTCGAGCAGCATGCGTGATATAAGACTCGTAATCCATGATGCCAATAATACCTGGCGGATTGTCCTATCCTGTCCATTATCTATCCATGAAGACTGCAGCAGTGCAGCAGTGCAGCAGTGCAGCCAGCAATCATGCCATCCATGCCCATGCCATTGTAGCCGCCCCACCCTGCGAGATTCCTTTCGACCGACGACACGACGCCTTTCAACTCGGAATCTCCTCCTC
>SRQA01001179.1:0-12148 GCA_018360365.1 Claviceps citrina
TAGGCAGATTAAGCTAGTCTATAATTATCTTAATAGTTATGCTAATTACGTAGGCTATATTAGCACCTTAAACCATGCTATATAATTTAGAAGCAAGGGCGCTATGTGTAATATATTTGCACTTTATTAAGCTATACGTAATAATGTTGCCTTTTATTATAAATTAAGCCTCGCTAAAGTCCTTATTTCTAATTATAATAAGGTATCTAATCTAAGAGCTAAAGTCTTTATTATTTGTAAAGGATTTATTAATAAAGATAAAAAGATTCGCTCTTTTAAGGTTAATTAGAATATAACACAGCCCTTAATCTAGGTAATCTATCTACTACTAAAGCCTCTTATTAAGGAATTTAATGTCCTTATCTATAAGATCTTGCCTTTATGCTATAAAAGAGAGGTTAAAGGCAGCTTTAGGTTAATAGATTATAGTAATATACGCTCTACAAGCTCTTTGTTAATAATATTCCTCCTAGCGCTTCTCTAGATTTTTATTAATAAGTTAAAGCTTGCTAATCTGCCCTTTTTAGTAAAGAGAAACAGAGGAATTAGCGTTAAGGGTAAGCTTATAACTATTAAAGATTAGAGGGTAGTTTATTATAAGCTTCTCCTTTAGCTTAGCAAGGAATTTAGTAACTTATAGTTTGTTTTCTTTTTAATTAGAAAACGGTTAATTAGCTAAGATAAGGGTATTATTAGTCTGCATGCTTATAATGCTAAATTCATCTACAAAGCTACTAATAAGAAGGCAAGGGTTGTATATAGAAGGCATTATAAACAACTTCTCGTGATAATACTTCTAGTATATTGCCTACTAGTGCGTGCTAGCCTTAGGGATTTTGTAAAGAGGCTTAATAATTATTATAATTATGCTAGGAGGATGCTAATCTCTAACTTCTTTAGGTAATTAGCACAGGATCTTGTAGTTAAGGCTTGTAATAGATTAAATATAGGCTTGCGTAATATCTCTTAGCTTAATAAAGATATCCCTCTTTATAAGTAAGGGAGCTAAAGTTATAATTAACTATTAACTTGCCTGTTAAATTATAGGAGCTTAGGTTAAGATTATTTGCTTGCTAGCATTATTATAAGCTTGCACTATAAGTTATGATTTTTTGTATAGTACTAGGGTGCCTTTGCCTTTAATTTTATCCACAAAACAACTATTAAAGATATATTATATGCTATGTTTTTTAGCATTATAGATCTTAAGTTAGAAGACTTCTTGCTAGAGCAAAGCATTAAGTTCCTTCTGCTAGGATGCCTTAAAAGGTACTCCTATAGTCTTTATAATACCTTGCTAGCGGAGTTAATAAGCAAGGGCAAGATCTCCTTTTTCTTTTGCAGTAAGAAATGCTTTAGCAAGTAGATGTCATGAATAGGTCAGGGATATCAGAGTGAGAGATCAAGGAAGTCACGGCTTATTCGAAGGTATATAGCAATAGGTGACGGTCTTGATTCTTGCCCCCTTCCATCTAATCTAGTTAGAGGTCTGTGCCTATATAATCATAAGTGTTACATGCCTCTGGTCCTTGCCACAAGTCTAGCGGTCATACCTCGCCACAAGTCTAGCGCTTATACACAGCGAATAACCTTATTATATAACGCAAACCTAATAGAGGCTTGCTTGTGCAAATAAATCCTGTTAGCCTAAGGCAACCTCATGGCTTTCTAGTCCTGACAGGGTAACCCTCTCCGCTTGTAACCGTCTCAGTCGCAGAAGGTTCCCTTTGTATTGCCTAATTTAAATATTATAAACTAATCTCAAAAATTTCTAATACTTCTAATCTGCGTATGTCCTTCGTAATACCTGCAATATCACTACTTCCCCACTTCTAATTCCTATAAACCTTCTTCCCCCTTATTTCTTAATCTTGTTGCTATACACTAGCTTTCTCTTAAAGAATTCTTTAATTATATTCCTAAGGGACTTATAGATCTATAAAGTCGTAGTAACGTATCCACGTATTCTCTAAGTTGTTATACCCTTCCTATTTAACAAGGTACTTTCGTTAGTTTCCCTAATGCTTATAGGTAATAATTCCTTCTATAACATACAAAGGATCTTCTCCTGCGAGGAGAGGTACTTGCTGTGTTGCTTCTAGTACGCTTTCTAGATCTCCCTTATATAATTCTAAGTTTAAAATGTAAAAGATATTATAAAGTCTTATGCCTTTTAGGAGCTCTATACAGTAAGCTAACCTATAATTTCTAATTAACTTAATAATTTTGTAGGGTCCTAGGTACTTTGCTATAAGCTTCTTGCTTAGTTACTATAGATTAATATTTTTTGTGGATAAAAGAACATAGTCTCTTATGTTAAATTTTATTAGTGTTCTCTTTTAATTATAATACTTAGCTTGTACAGCTTGTACATGTCGTAGGAGCTTCTGTGTCTCTTTGTGTTTGCGTTGTAGCTCCGCTCCACGTAACTTAGCTTGTTTATTTATTATAGTAGTTGTTCTCTTTGCATGTAACGGGCCTCTGGGTGTAAAACCTTAAAGCGCCTTAGCAGGGGATTCGCGGAGAGAGCTATGGTAGCTTATATTGTATGTGAATTGCGCTATTAGTAAAAGGTCAACCTAATTGGTTTGTTTAGCGCTAGCAAAGGCTCGTAAATAATGCTTAAGCAATTAGTTCATTTGTTTAGTCTAACTATCTGTTTAAGGATAGAATGCAGTGCTTAGTTAACGCTTAGTCGCAACGTTATAGCAGAAGGTTCGCTAGAAAGAGCTCGTAAAAGTTATTCCATAGTTGGTTATAATGCCTTCCGGGATACTATAATCTTTAAAGACTGAATTAATAAAAAGCATAGCTAAACTATCACTGCTTAATTGCTTTAACGTTAGCATATAAATAGCGTACTTTATAAATCGGTTAACTATCACAAGGATAGCGTTATATATCTTAGATCCTGATCCCTTCACTAGTGGAAGTCCTGTGATAAAGTCTATTAATAGCTCTTAGAAGGGTTAGTCTAGTATGGGGAGCACAGCAAGTTTGCTATAAGGTTAATACTGCCTTGGCTTTAATACTTAATAATTAAA
Source organism: Claviceps citrina (assembly GCA_018360365.1). Classification (NCBI taxonomy): domain Eukaryota; kingdom Fungi; phylum Ascomycota; class Sordariomycetes; order Hypocreales; family Clavicipitaceae; genus Claviceps; species Claviceps citrina. Next base: position 3,045 of record SRQA01001179.1, read on the forward strand.
ACAAGTGCGAACGTGTTCTTTAATATCTTTTCTTATGCGCAGCTAGTAGTATTAGTTAGTAATTTAATAGAGTGTTTTGCTAACTCCCTAATGCCCCGCGGCTTCATTATCGTGAACTAGCATTAAGATCTCTTTACAGAGACCTAATAGAACATATATATAGTCTCTAAAAAGGAGTGTTCTATTTTTATTAATTAACTAACCCGGAGGGCTAGAGGCATCCCCTAAGCTTCTAACTAAAGGGTTAGAGATAGCCTCTTTACTGCAACCTTAAGGGCTAGAGGCTTCCTCTTAATCTTTTCTTATTTTACTATCTAGAGGGTTAGAGACTTCCCCTGTATTTCAAGCTTAAGGGCTACGGGCATTCTCTAAGCTTTAAACAAGCTGCTTAGTTTGCAAGACAAAGGCGTCCCCTTGCTGCGCCTGGCTTAATTCATTATATATAGCCGCTTTTAGAGGTTTTATAGCATTAGCTTTACGCTGTGTAAGACGCTAACTAAGGAAGCAGAGTCTAGCTACGAGAGCGCCGCTATGTTAACTTGTTATTAGCACGAGGCTATTAAGTAGGATTAGTATCCATAACTCTAATAATATCTTAAATTATTCTAAAGAGCTGCTTACAAGCGTTGCTCTCTTAGCAGTTACACTATATACTTGCTCTTTAAGGGCCATAGCATTCTTTAAGCATTTTAAAGAGCCGCTTACAAGCGTTGCTCTCTTAGTAGTTATACTACGTACTTGCTCTTTAAGGGCTATAGTATCCTCTAAGCATTACAGGCTAAAGACTATATTAATAGCAACTATTTCTTTCTTGGTTGGAGGTAGTTCGAAGCTTAATCGCTTCGACTCTGCACTAATAAACTTAGATAAAAAATGTAAAGCTTAAGAAGCTCCTATGTCTTTAACGCTAGTATTATAGTCTAACCTACAAGACAAAGGGTCTGTAGGGTTCTTGACCCCTGGCCTATATTTAATTGTGAAGTTATATAGATTAAGTTTATTAAGGGCTTGTACTTGCCTGCTAGTAAGCTTGGGCTTTAACGCGAGATACTTGTGATTAAGATAATCTGTAATAACCTAAATAGGTTAGGTACTATAGGCTATATAATATCTCTAATTTTTAAAGGCTTCTTAAATTGCTAGTAGCTTAGCATTAGGAGTTAAATAGTACACTTTAGTACCTAGTAGCTTCCTTAATGCGTACGCAATGGGATGCTATTAGTCTTCTTGCTTCTGTAAAAGAATTGCGCTAATCGCAAAGCATAATGTATTGGTCTTTATTCTTAATAGTGCGGCTAGATTAAAATATACTAGAATAAGTGCTGCAACAAAGCTTTGCTTAAGCGTCTTAAACGCCTCGCGCTCGCGGGGACCTAACGTAAGTGGCCCTGTTATATTATTCCTTGTTAAATTGGTGAGGGGAGCTGTGATCTTGCTATATTTGTGAATAAAACAATGGTAGAAGCTAGTGAACCTAAGAAATAATTACACGTCTTTAACGCTGCGAGGTTCTAGCTAATTCACTACTGCTTTAACTCGCTCTAGCTCTATAGCAATTCCTTCTGTTAATATTATGTAGCTAAGAAAGTTAACCTTTGTAGTTAAGAATTTACACTTTTTAAGGTTAGCGTAGAGCTTCTTTAAACGCAGCCTCTCTAAGACTTAGCAAACATGCTGCTCGTGCTCTGCTAGATTACTATTATAAATTAGAATGTTATTAAGGTAGATAATGTAGATTAAATTAATAAGCCCTAAGAGGGTGTTATTAATAAATTCTTAGAAAGTAGCCGGGGCGTTAACAAGCCTAAAAGGCATTACAAGATATTTGTAGTGACTATATTAACAACGGAAGGCAGTCTTCCACTTGTCTCCTTCGCTAATACAAAGCTAATTATACGCGTCTTTTAAGTTAAACTTTATATAGACCTTAGCTCCCTTTAATCTGTTAAGGATCTCTAAGATTAGTAGTATAGGGGCCCGATTCTTTTGTGTAATTTTGTTAAGGCCTTTATAATCTACACACAGGCGTAATTTGCCTCCCTTTTTCGGAATAAAGAGAATTAGGGCGCTAGCGGGACTAATTAAATAACATATCCAGCCTCTCTCCTATGCTATCGCAAGGTACTCACGGAGCTCTTCCAGCTCCCTTTCTGCAAGGTTATATATTAGACCCCACAGGGGTCTTTAGTCTCCTTTAATTTTAATTAAATGCGTGCAACCTTCTAAGGAGGGCAACAAAGCTGCCTTATTAAGATTAAACACGTCCGCAAAATCTGTATAATACTTAGGCAGCTTCTTTGCGGGTGTCTTGCTGCTTGGTTTCTTCTCGGGTATACTTAGGTCTTCGGGGTCTGTTCCTTTTAAGAAGCTAGCGCTAAGCACTAGTATTATAGACAACTCTTTTATCTCTTTGCGTAGTCGCTTTATTAACGTAATGACTTTAATGTGTTATCTTGTAATAAGGAAAATCTACTCTTATGTGTACTATAATAACACACGTGGATCTTTATTTCTAAACTAATTTATTCTTAGGAGAAGGTCTTCTAAAGTCTTAGCTATGTAGCAGCTTACACAACAGATCTTTTCGCGACCTGTGCTGTTAAATACTTTGCAGAGTATATTAAGTATGCTATAGTATTCTAGCGGCGCATTTGCTAATTCTATTAGCAAATCACTCCTTCTTACCTTTTTCTAATCTGTCTCTGTTAGTAACTTGGGATAAATAATAAAATAAGTAGCACTAGTGTTAGCTAGCGCTAACTTCGCTATAACCTAGCGGTTTCCTAGCCTTGGGGACGCTTTAACACAAAATCTTATATTAGTCCCTAAAGCTAGGGCGCTTTCCTAGGCATAAGGCTTTTTCTCCTTTATATTAGGTCTAGTAGTGTTTGGATAGGTTGCTAGATTAAAGCGGTTACTTCTATGCGTAGCAGCAGTGTGGCTGCTTTTCTTGCAAATACTGTAGTTAGGTTCTGGGCAATTTGGTCTTGTATAGCCCTTCTTTTTACACTTGTAATATGTAGCCTCCTTTTCCTAGCTTCGCTGCAAAGTGCTTGGTTAGTTGCTACTCTTTCCCTTTGGGTTTAGTAAAGTTTTTTTTTCTAAAGAGTCTGCCCAAGTTTTCCTCTTGTTATACCTAGAAGAATTATTATAGTTGCCTCTATTACTATTAGATTTGTAATAGGAGATGCATTTGCTAATAAGTTCATACTAATCTGCTGCTTATGCGCTGCTAATTAGATATGTCTTTAAGCTGCGGTTAAGGCCTGTTTGAAAAAGGCCTATCTTATTCTCTATGTTTAATTAAGAAGGGAGTTTAGTATAGGTTTATTCCTATTTTTTAAGGAATCTTTTAAAGTTAGTATAATCCGCTTGTTTAAAGCTAATAAGCTTCGACCACGTGCTAAGGGAACGGCTCTCTTAATTATCTAGGCCTCCTTTAAGCTAGTTGCAAAAGTTAGTCTATAAGAGGGGATTTTTAATACGATTTTCGCGAATCTTTTCTCCTGTAGCCTAACATTACTTTGTAGTACTAGTAAGGCAGGTGCTAGTATATAGGACCTTCGCGAAGTTAGTAGCGAATTAATAAGGATTTATTATAAATTATACTTTGTAGTCGCTAATAAAAGTCTTTAATTAGAGGGCATTCTAGCTACTATAAGAAGGCTGCTTAAGAGGAGCTTATGCGAAGGTCTGCTACAGATAATACGCAGTGGGTGTGATAGGAGCTGCAAATGCATTCTCCTCTAGCAATTCTTTGTTGTTAATATTACGTACAAGTTCTTAGAGTTTTTAAAGTCACTGCTTCTTCCTTGCTTAATTAATGCGCTCTTAGAGCGCTAAGATTTTAGCATTATAATTATTACTAACAAGGGTGTCTTCTATAGCTACCACAGGCTCTTGCTAACTAGAGGGTGTAACAGGTTATGGTAGTAATCCGGATGTAATGCTAGCTCTAGGCATAGCTATAGGTCTTTGCGTAGATTTAGTGCCTTCTCTAGCGACTTTGCTGCTATTGCGTGTTAAGTTACGAGTCTGAACTATAATAACTTTCTTAATCTAATAGTCTAATATAAACGAAGAATTAAAATTGTTATAAATAGGTTAGGGATATTAGAGTGAGAGATTAAGGAAGTCATAGCTTATTCGAAGGTATATAGTAATAGGTAACGGTCTTAATTCTTGCCCCCTTCTATCTAATTTAGTTAGAGGTCTGTGCCTATATAATTACAAGTGTTACATGCCTCTGGTCCTTGCTATAAGTCTAGCGGTTATACCTTGCTATAAGTCTAGCGCTTATACGCGGCGAATAACCTCGTTATATGACGCGAACCTAACAGAGGCTTGCTCGTGCAAATGGATCCTGTTGGCCTGAGGCAACCTCGTGGCTTTCTGGTCCTGACAGTAGAGTACCTTAAAGCATTAATTTCTTAAAGTCTTAGTTAATTAGAGGGGTCTTTTATAGTCTGCCTTTGCCTTGCTTAACAAGCTACCTTTTAATATTATTTTTATTAGAAAGGTTAAAGGTAACTCTCTTTATTAGTTTATATAGTTAATTATTATAATCCTCTTTATTCTTATTAGTAGGTGGAGGAGAAAGGGTCTTTTTATTAGCTATAGTCTCTAGATTGCTTAGATTACGCAGGAATAGCTTTATAATAATAAATCTAAATTTTATTAGTCTTAAAAGCATTTCTACTGTGCAGGTTATGCCTTCTATAGCTAAGAGTCTATAAGGACCTTGCTAACTACCTTTCTTACGCTAGACCTATACCTTAGATTATAGCGGGATCTAGTAGGTTAGGAGAGTGTTAGGCCTATTATAGCAGGCAAGGGCATTACTAATCTAGCGCTTTGTAAGTAATTTACAGGCTTTAAAGGTAGCTTTATAAATTGCTTTAGCGCGTTAAACAATAGAAAATGCTAGTAGTAAATCCTATAATAATTATAGATATGCCCTAAACACAAGAAGTGTTAGAACAAGGCCGTTTAGGCTAGTAGAGTTATTAATAGCTTTTATAGCTATTTAAAGAAGATAGTCTTACTATATATAGTCTCTGAGTTCGCTTTTAATAATGCTATACATATATTAGAGGGGAGCGTGATATCTTTTAACCTTTCTAACGCTATTATAAGCTTCTACAAGGACCTTATTAACTTTAATTGCTAACCCTTAGGCGTATTAATAGAATTTAGCTAACGCGAAGTTCTTTCTAGTATTATAAATAATTTATTTAGGCAGTCTAAGATAATTATTAATCTAACAAGCTCTAATAATATCCTAAACGTCTCTAGTAGTCTGCTTCCTTAGTTTAAGAAAATAGGTAGCTTAGAAAGCTATAGCGGAATTTATAATATAGAGGACTAGCTTGCTATTAATTTAGAGAATATTAATAATAATCTTATAATTAAACTTATAGTTATCTTTTAAAGTAAACTTAAATTAGCTAGGGCTCTTGCTATAAAGTTAACACTACTTGTAGAAACTAGTAATTTTTTGCAGGATCTTTAGGTTAAATTCCTTACTAGCTTTATAGAGAACCTTTCGCAGTCTTCTAATTAAAGGGTACCTAAAACATTAATAAAGCTGCTAAAGTTACGTTTCTATAAGGAAGAAAGTAACTGCTATAGTTAGCTTAAGATCCTATTATAAATAACCTTATTATTAGGTTATAGGGATCTCTTTTATGCCTTAAATTAGCAGGTTCCTTAGGTTATTAAGCTTCACATTCATGCGGTTTATATTAGTAATTAAGAACAAGAAGGGTATTGCCATTAGCAGCATATAGAATTTAATCTCTCTAAGCACTATAGGAACCTTTAAAGAACCTAGTAATAATGCTTTTCTAGCGCTAAAGGCAATATTATATTAACTTGCGGATTAGTTAATTTATAGCAAGGGAAACAAGCATAAAAGGGCTTAGGCTTAAGCAATGCTAACTATAGAGACTCCCGTAGCGCTAGTGTTAGGAAGGATGCCTCTAAAAGTCTCTTCTAAATAGCATGCTTTAGTAAGGAAAACGTTATTAGACTAAGGCTCTTTATAGGGATTGCTATAGTAAAGGGCGTGTTTAAATAACTAGTCTTAAAGTATCTTAAGTACCTTACTACTATTAGAGATCTTTATTAAGAGTGTTAACCTTTGTAATACTATAGTAAGGAATTACAAAGGACCCGTAGGAGAATTAAAGTAGTTATCCTTTTTAGTCTTATTTAATAAAGCTATTATTGCCTTAGTCTTAAGGATTAATTACTTAAGGTTATTAGGATTACTACTATTATTATCCTTGCCCTTAATATAAGTAAGGAATTACTACTACTTCTGCTCCGTTAGCCTACTATAATAGAATTTAGATTAATTCTAATGCCTTTATAACACCTTATATTCTTTAGCAGAGTGCTTTATAGACTAGTACCCTTACTTTTTATAGATAAAGCAGCGGCCCTTTTAATAGATAAAGGGCCTATGTTATTACTATTAGAAGTTATAATTCTTCCTGTAGTAATAATTAGTGTAGAATGTAGTATTAGAGTTAACTTTAGCCTCTTTTTAATAGAACACACTGCGCTTAGTAGCGTTTCTTTTGGCTTGCTTTACTCTAATACTTTTCCGGAGCTTTAACGTTAGGTCCTTATATATAAAGGGGCTATTATAGGCTATAAGGCTGTATTTAGGGATATTATTAATAGCAGCGAGAAGTATATTTTACATATTAATCTTGTTATTCACGTAGCCTCTAGTCCTATAATAAAGAGAAATAATCTTATTAGAGAGGAGGTTAAGGGCCTTAAGCATGCTCTTTTTAGGGTTTTCTTTTATTACCTTACGTAGTGTGATTATGCAAAGGTTATTATAATAAAGCTAAGTGGTATTAATAGTTTTAAAGCAGTCTTTAATAGATTTAACTATTTAGGTAAAAGTTATACTTTTACTAAGCAGAAAGTCCTTATAATATATTAAAGCTTTTTCTTTAAGTATTATAGGAAATGCCTTATAGAAGAGGGACTCTAGGAGGTTAATTTACTTATAAAGGGCTTAGAAGGTCTTTAGCTTATTATTAAAGAAGTTATATATCTCTCCACTATACTTTTCCTTATTAGAGTAAATCTTATAAAAGTCTATAATCTTATGTAATGCTATTGCTAGGTTTAATTCTATTAGGGAGTAAAGTAAAGGATAAAAACGCTTATAAGATCTCCAATAATTAAGGTTGTTATTAGGTGCGGCGGTACGTTGCTACTATCCTTATTAAGGAACGTTTCCCTTAGGCCTTTATTATAGTAGCAAATCCCGTATCCAAGCTGCTTTAATGCCTAGGTCTAGAACTAACTCTTAGGGCTATTGTTAAGTAGGCTTATAAGATCTCCTATTAAAGTTAGGAAGGCCTAGGGGAGCTAACTATTACGTTAGCTCTTGCCCTAAGCCTTAGGGAGGCCTGTAAGGTGCTGCTCCTATTGCGTGTAAATATCTCTGCTAATTTGCTATGCTAACTATAGCAGGAGGCTAGTCTAGTTTATAAAAGCTCCTAGTAGGGCTAGGAGGAGCAAGGGAAATATTACTTAGTCCCTGCTAAGGGTTAAGTTAACTCCCCTAGTAGTAATAATCTTCTAGATTCTATAAGAGCTTACGGTTAGCTATAGGGTTATAACCTATTATAGGATTTAATACTACTAGCTAGTATTATAGGGATTTAGGGAGCCTAAGCTTATAGGGTGTTTAGGGGGGTCTCCTGTAACCCTACTAATTCCTAGGTTATGCTATAGGGAAGGTAGTTAAAGCAAATAGAGGAAGAGGGGAATTCCTTATAAGGTAAAGATATAGATAATTCTTTAGTGCTGCTCTTTGCTATATTTAGGAAGGTAATTCCTAAAGCTATTAATATAGGGTGCTATAGTAAGAGGGATAATAGTTACTATGCCTGCTTGCTAGAGAATGTAATCTTAATTATAAGGGATGTGATAATTCTCTGTTAGGATCCCTTAGTCTAGTCTTAGCTTGTATTACTATTATAAGCTTGCTAGCAATAGATAATTAGTCTAATAGGAAGTAAATGTTACGTTTTTGCAGGAAGTTATGAAAAACACAAATAACTTTAGTATTCCTGTGTTTAAAGGCTTCTTTAGTCTAGTCTGTGAATTAGTCTCTAAGCTTCTGCTAAAGGAGCTTACTAGAGAGGTCTTTAGTCTTAGCTTTTATAATAAAGAAAGCAATTTAGCTATATATTTTAGTACTTATAGCCTTACTAAGATTAAAATCTAATAGGTTAAGCTTATGCTAGTTTGCTATAATTGCTTTTCTGTGTGTTAATAGGATCTAAGGGAGCTCTGGGATCTTATTATTAAGATTAACAGATTAGGGGCTTTGTTTACCTATAGATATGTGTTGTATTTAGTAGTGAAGAGAATAGAAATCTAATAGAAAAATAATAAAGCAAGTAGTAGGGCAGGTAAAAGGGTGGAAATCTATGGCAGTTATTAGTCTAGACTAATGGATTTAATTAAATTAAGGGCTTAATAAATCTTGTAATAGATAAGAGATATAATAATTTCTCTAATAGGCGTTTAAGGCTAGAAAGAGGAAAAATTATACTTATTAAAGCAAGCGGTATAGTGCTGCGGTAAGCTTCCTTTCTTAGCACAAAACGGCTTTATAAATAAACCCTAAAGAGCTTCCCTAAAGGGGATAGATTAAATCTATTTGTAATTGCGGAATTATCTCTTTTATATTGCTTCCTTTGTTTAGTAGGATTAACTCTACTAATTTCGTGAAAAATCAGCTACTATAAGCGGAAACTAGTGTTTTGTAGGATACGTAAATCTAGCTAATCTGTGGTGTAATTACTACTAATTAGTGTTAATTCGTACACAGGCGAATTAATAATAAAGGTACAAGAAATAATAAGCAATGCGCGCGCAAAAGGAAGTACTAGGATTCTAGTTAATGTTATTAATATTACTATTTAGCTGGCTAAGTGGGAGGCCTTTTAGTGGTTTTTGTGATGCGCAAAGTTGTGGGTCATGTGACCGGCGCACTAGCCACCCATCCGAGGCGAGCTCGGATGCGGCCAATCAGGATGCGCCGGGTCCACGTTGACCCGACCCGT